>PVJH01002229.1:0-175748 GCA_004026705.1 Nesogale talazaci | reverse complement strand
AGAAGGTAAGGATTATGTAGCTAACCCATAAAGACATCTCCCATGGCTTTGGCTATAAAGAAGAACATTATGGGCTAGTATCTGAAGAAGACTGTTGATCCTTTTCAGATCTCTAGTCACAACAATAAAATGGGATTTGTCCTACAAACAACATCATAGCTATGGGTTAATTATCTAAATATGCAAATCTTTTCCTAAATTATAAAATTCACAATGGATGTTATAAAAATGAATTTAAAATCAGGATGCAATTTTTATATTATCTGGGAATGTTCAGCAGGGAAAAAATGCTGAGAATGCAAAACCCCATTTAATTTCATTTAAGCTACCAAGCATCTTGGAGCTATTCTGTGTCTCCAGAGGACATAACCAATTACTGTGAAAACCAACAGCATTCAATAAATACTAGTTAGATTGCATTTCACCCCCCGCCCATATCCAGAGAAACTAAATATTTAAAGGAATACCAAAGCAGAAAATCCAAGACTATGTACAGACTAGGGCTCTGATAAGAAATCTCCAGTTTCACCAGACCTAAGTAACTATGTGAACGATGTGGATAAGAAATATTTTTTAAAATAGAAGTTGTATAAACCAGAAGAATTACACAAAAATCAATCAAAAGACAGATAACCTGTAAGATTTTATTTACATTTTTATTTCATTTTATGCCTTAGTTCTCAAAATAACAACCTTGCTTTTCAACGCTGTAAGCAGGTCCTGTGGAGCAGGTTGACCCAATGCAATTTGTTTTTGCTCTCTTGATTGCCATTTCCATGAGCATTGATTGTGAACACAAGCAAGACAAAACACTTAACAAGGAGATCTTTGGTTATTAGTGCTCAATGTATTAAATCTGTTCTTGGCGTGTTCTCAAAATTCAGGTGGAATGTATTCAAACTCATATTCTGACTCTCATGGACTTGCTTTAATTTTCTTCAGCTCTAACCTGAATGTACATATGATCGGTTGATGATCTGTTCCCGTGAGCCACTGCTCTGGTTTTAGATGCTGATACCATTTTCATCATTTCTCCATCTCAGGGACGCAGTCCACTTCACTGTCTTCCTTCTGGAGAAGTATATGTCTTTTGTGTTGTGAAAAGGGTATTTACCATGAATAAGCCATTGGTCTCGCAAAGGTCTATCATGTGATTTGCAGCTTCCTTTCTGTCATCAAGACCAACATTTTTCAAATACTGTTCCTTCCTCTTTGTTTCTATCTTTTGCATTCCAATTGCCAATAATTATTAATTCATCTTGATTTTATGTTTTGACCTAGTTCAGATCAAAGATCTTGCTACATTGGATTTTTTAAAATTTCTTCATCACTACTTTAGTAGTTTGATAATCTGGTGTCAATTTAGGACTGGAGGGGATTAAGAGTGAAGGGGTGGAGTCTATTCTGGTAATCAGGTCCTAGTTAATGAGGGCTCTGTGGGGGCATGACCTTCTCCTGAGGATTCTGGGGGCTCCTGTACTTCCTTCTTTGAAGTGGACACACTCCCTTGGATACTGTCTACTGACGAGGCTCACTCCCTGTGAGACATTTCTAAGGAGAAGCCGCATGAAGCTACCCTGAAGCAGTCAGAGTTTCAGAGCTGAAGGAGTCACATGCACACCCCTGGCAGTACTTACAAAGCCACTGGATCCCACAAGACTTCCCACCCACTGGCCTGTGATCGTCCTGCATTTGGTGTTATTGCCTGTGCTTCATGAGTCTGAAGAGGATTTTATAGATTGGTATTGGATATATGGAGTGACATCAGACTTACAGACTTAATCTGGACTGGGCTGGTATGTTTTCTCACTATTCAGTTGCTCTTATATGGAAAGTTCTTTCTTGTACACATATGAGGGTCCATAAATTTATTCCTTTACCTACCCAAACTAGCACAGCTATGTTTAGTGGTTGATGTATAAATTTGAATAATATATTGACTGGACTTCCTTGTGTGCAGATAGACATTTTCCTTACACAGACAGTATTATACTTCACAAGAGTTCCTGAGAAGTCCTTTTTGACATGATGAGTCTGATATCAATCTTCTCGAATATGTCATTCCCAACACAGTGAACCATAGGATCTTTCTGATTTGAAATGACCAATACCAGTGCATTTCAGCTCTGCAGTACCTAGATTATTGACCTTTATGCATTCTGTTTCATAACTTCCAATTTCCCTTGATTTACATCTTGTGCATTTCAAATTCTGGTTAATTGATCACTGCAGCTCTTTCTTCTCATTTTGAGTCTTGCCCAGAAGCAAATGAAGACCCCGAAGGCATTACTCCCAAAAGCTTTAATCCACCCACATCGCTGTAGTCAATTCTACTTTGAGAAAGCAGCTCTTCCTCAGTTCTATTTTGATTGACTTGCAACACAAAGGGCTCATCTTCTGGCACTACCTCTGACAGTGTTTTCCTTCAAAGTTTTTATATCCAACAATACTTTAATGCTTTCCATAAGGTTTTTAGTGATTGATTTATCCAAAGTGGACAGTTCACACACTTTTTGTAGTCTGCTCTTGGTCTGAAAGTCTCCTTGAATCTGTTCACTTTGGGTGACCTTTCCGGCATTTGAAATACCAGCAATACATCTTCCAACATCACAGCCACACACACTCCACCACAAAAAAATGAACTAAGAGATAAGTAATAGGTAAGGACACATAAAATAAAAATGAGAATGCTGACATTTTGTGGAAATGTGGCCAATCTCATGGAAAGAATGCATAAAAAGTGTTAAGATAGCTCCTGTGATGTAGTGGTTGTGCACGGGACTGTGGCCCAATTGGATGGAGGTTCAATTCCAGCTCCATAGGAGCAAAGGCTGGGCCTCCTACTCCCACCACCAGAGGGCAGTGATGCCCCCCCAAAAAAAAACAAAAAAAGTGTTAAAAAGGAAAGCTATTTTGTTCTATAAACTTTCACCTAAGTCATAAAATATTATTGCTAACCACACACGTGTACACAATGTGATTTAATTCACCCATCCCCTTCTAGATGTTTATGATGAAAGACAAAAACAAAATCAAACATGGAAAAATGCAAACCCTCATTTTGCTTTGGGGGATTGTATAATGGTACAGTCACTGTATAAATGAGTTGGTAGTTCCTCAAAAAGTTACACAAAAAAAGACTATCACCTATGAGCACTGTGTTGCTTCTAAAAAAAATTTATATCAGGACAAACAATCAATAGTTGCTAGAAAATCAAGATGATGAGAATTAAAGGGGGGAGGGCAAATAGACAAATAAAAATAAAGCAGCCTGAATGGAAATATTGTAAATGTTCACACACTAGATAAACATAACCAATGCCAATGAACAATTTACAAAAAAAAAATGTTGGATGGGAAGCTAAACACTGTGCAATCATCATCCAAAACACAACAAATTATTTTTTTTAGAAAGCAAACAAAAAATTACCATGCAAGCCATCATTACTTGCTGTTATTATGGACTGCATATATTTGGTTTGGGTTTTTTCTAACTTTTTATTGTGATTAGATGACAGCTTACTCCCAAAATAGGCTTTCCATTCAACAAATTATACACATTTTGACTTCTGACTTTGACTGGGATCAATCCCCATAATGTAATATTGCACTCTCTGACTCCTCTTGTATTTACCATTTCCATTTGCCATTCTCTCCCATCTCATCCTACCTTCTGAGCATTTCTCCTGTGCAAGCACTTCCCTTTTGATCTTGTATGGCTGATTGTTCTGTGAATCCTAGATGTGCCAAGTACTTATTGCTTACTTTACATGTGTGTCATTTTTCTTAAAGCTAAAGAGTGGTGCTGAATTTAGTTCCAGTTCTAAAGAATTTCCAAATTCCATCATCTGAGGAGTTCCAAGAGTCTCCAGAACCAAAAGTCTGGTCCTTTTATGATTTGAGCTTGTTTCCTATTTCTCTCCAACTCCATCTAGGACCTCCTATTTTGATCTCTTTCAGAGCACTCAGTCACGGTAGTTGATTATCTAGCATCTACTTCATGTCTTAGATTTACAGAGCCATATTAAATATTGCTAAAAACTGCCAGAAGGTACAATAGACAAAATGCACCCTAGACTTTCTACTGAGTTCATACTTCTAGCTGCCTGAACTTTGAGACTACATTTGTTTTTAAAGCCACCCATCTGATATTTTACTTATATTAGTTATGTATATCTAGTCTACTTTTTTCTAATCTGTGGCCCTGACTGCCTGCTAATTTTCTAGAAAAGTCACTGCAGCAAGTTACTTTCAATTCATAGGATTTCCAAGTCTGTAAATATTTACAGGAGTAGATATGGGACAGAACACTGAGCCGGAAGGGAGCAGCCCAATGCTTGACCCTTAAAATCACCATCACTCAATCAATGACTCTCTCACTCACTCACTTGCTACAATTCAGGTGATTCCAACTCAGAGCTACCCTGTAGGGTGGAGTCGAGTTGCTCCTGTGGTTTCCTGAGACTGTAAATCTTAATGGAGCACACAGCCTCATTTTTCTCTCGTGAAGTCGGTAGTTTCAACCTCTCACCTTTCGATGAGCAGCCCAACTTGTAACCCACTACACAACTAGGATTCATTTAGCAGCACCAGGACTCTTATTTAGTTCTCCTACACCTTTATTATGCCAACTAATTCATTTATTTGTTTTATTGTTTATCTTCTCCCACTATGAGTAAATTCCTTGAAAGCAGAAAATTTCTTGGTTTAATTGACTACTAATCACAAACACGTAGAACAATGCCTAATACGTATGCAGTTAGCATGCATTAAATGCTGTTTGAATAAAGAAACATTGGCTTTCTAAATTTTCATAAGGTTCTCAACTCACTGCCATCAAATTGACTCCAACTCATAGTGATCCTATGCAGTTAGGGGGTATAAAGACTTCTCATGTTTTAGTAAATTAATCTGTGATTCGTTTAGCCTTATCAAGACCCAGATGAGTTATTGACTATATATTTTATTGAATCTAATCATTGATGATAGAAAATTTCTATCTACACAGGCAATGCCCAGAAAAGGAAGAAATGCTGTTCAAATTCCACTTCTAAAGTAAATGTTATAGTCCATAAATCATTTCAGTTGCTTAATTAGACATAAAACTGGGTCTCAAAAGTTACAGAGCAACAGCTTTGGTTTGATACATGTGATTACTCAGTATTTTCTATCTCCTGGCAGTTTATTGATCCTCTATACTGTGAGCTTGTAAGAGAAAGTAATTTTTTACTCAAGCAATTTTGCATGGATGGATTCCCAGCACCACAAGGCAATCACTCTAGACAGAGGTAGGAAAGCTAACAGTCATGCAGTCCTCTCAGTCTTTAGGTCTGAAATTTTCTCTATATAATGTTCTTGCTCCCCCAGTCTATCGTCTCATTGAAATTAGGAAATCTTTATTCTTTTGTGAGTGATGCCCTCTTGACATCAACCTGCTCAGGATCCAGGTATGTGAGCCATAAATAATTGAAGCTTAAAAGAGCCTTCACTCTGATGATTTCACTTCCATCTTGTTCTTAGAAGTTGTCTTTCATGTGAGGATCTGACAGTTCTTTACAAGTAATATTGGATGATGACACCTGACTGTCTTCCATCTTCTAACCTTACTAGTATTGGAAATTTGCACCACTTTCTTAAAACTACTTCAAGAAAGACACAGTTTCGAAAGAAAACAAAGTGATACTGCCTGGATCTATGGTGTGGTTGACATCTTTGTGATGAATCACTTGTATAGCTTTTATCCAGATGGAGACATGGGATAAAATTATAATAAATATCTAAAGTTTCTATGTAGCTCATACCTATGTAGCTCATCACTGACTGCTATACCAATGGATACCTAGGAGCAAAGAGTATCCATTAAAGAATTGACATTGAGTAGGAATGGTTAAACCTTTCTTTGAGTGACTTCCTGGCTCACTGAGTTATCATTAGGTAACAAGTGCATGCCTTTGGATACCTTGACCTCTTGCTGTCAGTCCTTTCACCTTCACAAGAGGATGAGAAGCTCCTTGACTTATGATGATGTAATGTGTTTATTTCGTTGTATTTTGAATGTCATAATCAGAATTGGACATTTAGTGAGCAATTAGTTACTTCTTGATTAAAATTACTGATCACCATATATTAAAATAGTATATTTCTGACTACAAATTCAATCCTATTCATTTTGAATATATAAAATACAAAAAACAACACTAACAACAATAAACTCTAATTATTTCTTAGAAGTGACTCATTAATTGTTTCTTTTCCCTTACTAGAAGCAAAGGTCTCTAAGAATACAAATTTTTGTGTGGTGTTTTTCATTGCTGTATTGTGAATACTTAGAAATCTTCACCATTGACTTAATTTAGTCAATATTTTATAAAATAAATACTTTCTGAATGAGTGCCACAACAAAAAGTCTTAACTGCAGTCTGATAAATCCCCTACCTGGTTCTCTTTTCTCCCCTTTCATTTCATAGATATGAATCCCCAATAGCCATTTTCACCCTTAATTTTATCAGAGTTTTTTATTCCTGGATAGTCCCACTGGTACATTCATGAACCCAGAGACAACCATAATTACTGAATAGTTTACAATGTTTCCAATCTCTTTGTCTCTTTCTGTCAAAGCTGTCCTCAGAAAGCTTTGCCTCTAGTAAGGGAAGATAAGAAATAAACAAAATATGCAAGTGGAATTTGTTTTTCTTTGTGCTCCATCTTTTATGTAATAATGAACAAGAATGGATTTTTAACCTGCAACATATCATTTTACTATATTATATTCAGTCATATTAATCAATAAGCAGTTAAGTACTTGGTAAATATTCTAGATTAATGTCCAATCTCATACATGCACACACATTATGGCAGTTGAAGTCAACTAAAATTAGAGGGTTGCCTCCTCAGGACTGTTCTCATTTCTTAAGCTAACTATAAATTTAAAGGGTCCCTAGAATGACCATCAGGATTATTCATATGTTTGAAGGTTTCACAGAACTCATTGAAAGCTATAATATTCATGGTTACCATTTATTATGTATAAATGATACTAATTATAATTATCCCTTGGGCAAACAACGTAGGACAGATTTCAAAAGAATATCAAACAGGAAATCTTGCTGCACTAGCTCTGTGGAGGAAGGGAAAGGTGTGCTATTCTCTCCAGATCCTCTGATGTTTGTCAATATGCACAGGGAGCCGTGATGGTGTAGTGATCATGCATTGCACTACTAATTGCAAGGTCAGTGGTTTGAAGTCATCAGCTACTCTACAGGAGAAAGACGAGACTTTCTACTCCTATGAAGAGTTAAAGTATCAGAAATCCAGGTGGACAGTTCTACCCTGTCCTAGAAGATTGCCATGAATCAAAATAGATTTGATGGCAGGGAGGTTGGTTTTGTTTGTTTTGTTTCAGAATTTCTATTGGGCCTCTATTGTGTAGCTAGATTAGTTCATTAATCAGCCCCTGTCCTAAAACATATTTTCAGATTATTCAGTGTAACCCTGGATCCTTGGAATGCAAAGACCTTTCTATCAGGTATAACATCCCAACAGTCCAGAGGTTAACTTGCAGAAGCCAAAAGCAAAGACCAGGCCTTCTTTGGGGGCAAGACCAAATTCTTAAAACACACTTCTATTACCATATATGCTGTTTTCCTAACAACACTGTTAGCATGATGTCTGTTTTACTAGACATTTTTAACACTATCACATCTAAGACATGGGAGCCCTGCTGGCATAGTGGTTAAAATGTGGTTGAATGTTAACCAAAAGATCAAAAGTTCAAACTCACTCTACAGAGGTGAAATGTGGTCATTGGCTTCATATAAATTCATAGCCTTTGGAATACTATGGGGAAGTTTATTGTAGTGTGGAATAAGTAAAAAAAAAAAAACCTCCATAGCGTTGAGTTGTGTTTGGGCTTGGTTTTGGTTAGTGTTTCACTCTGTGGAGGAACAATCATTTATTTAAATAATTTTAAAATGAATATATATTAAATGATCATTTCATTTTTAAAAAGTATATACTCAAATTGTAGCAATTCCATATTTGATATTTATTATTATTATTTCAATTATTTTTATTTGCATTCTTCCTTTACACAAATTTTGTGTAATATATGTGTGGTTGTTATATAATCTGATGTCAATTTGAGGATTAAGAATGGCGGGGTGAGTTTAGGCTGTCAATTAGGATAGAACCAACTAGGCCTCTATGGGGGCATGGGAATTCTTGGATTTCCTCTTTGGTGGCAGGAAAGACTTTCTATATAAACTTCCTGGGAGACATCCCTGAAGAGAAGCCACATGGACCTATCCTGATGTACCCCTGGAAACCGCAGGAGTCACATAGAGACCCCTCCCTCCCAGTGCTTAGGTGTTTCTGCTATCACTGACTTTGCGCCCATTGGCCTGTGATATTCCTATATTCAGCATCATTGCATATGTCTCATGGGTCTGAAGAGGAGTTCATAGATTGGTATCAGACATCTGAGCTAATATCGGACTTAGGGACTTGATCTGGATTGAGCTGAGATGTTTTCTCACTATTCAACTGCTTTTGGCTATAAAGCTCTTTCTTATATACATATGTGTCCATGAATTTGCTTTTCTAGTCTGCTCAGACTAACATATACGTAAAACTACTTAAGCTTCAATCAACTGTTTTACAACATAATCTGCTTAGCAAGAACTGGTGACGGTGTCTGGACTAACCCTGGACTGCGAGCCACAGTGTCAGTGGTTCCAGTTCTGCAGCTGCTCAGCAACAGAAAGATGGGACTGTCTGTGCCTGTAAAGCTTCACAATCCTGCTGGGCATATTTCTGTCACAATTTTTAATGAGTGCAAGGAGGAAGAAAATATTCTAAGATTATTTATAGCAATGATTGTATGATTATTCCTGATATGATTGAATTATTGAATTGTATGACTGGAAGAAGTGCCAATACAACTGTTTTTAAAGAAAAGATTGACAATCTTGAAAATACTCCTCTGTGTCTCTGTGACTGAGCGTTCACTACATGGCAGTGGGTGGTGTGTTTGAGACCTTTTCTCTAATTCCCCATGAGATCTACAAACAAGGCAACTGTGTCTGATAGAATTTTATTGCTTTGAGCTACAAAATGTGCTAGAATGTCAAAATTGCTTTTAGGAATTTCCTGACGTACTCTACTTGCAACAGATCCCCCGACACACTTTTTTTTGTTCATCTTATCATTAATATGTATTACATACAATGCTACTGATTCTAATTAAACTGATTGGCATTCAAATGCCAACCCCTAAATATAAAGACAGGATTCATAAAGCTAATGATAAGTGTGGCAGTCATCTGCTTATGTTAATTTTATAATTGAAATGTAGGGGTGGAGTCTGGCCTGTTAATCAGGAGAAAGCCATTGAGTAGCTGATGAAGCCTCTGTGTGGGCATGGCTTTCACCTGAGACTCCTGGGAAATCTCGCGGTATTTCCCTCATGAAGATGAGAAGCTATCTTCCCCAGTTGTTGGGAGTTAGTTTCAGAGATGATTAACCACAGGCAACACAAGATGCAGCCTCCGAGAAGCTGGAGGAGCCAGCAGAGAGACCACTCAGCTTTGCCCTGTTGAAGACAGACCTCTGAAGCTGGAGTGGCATGCTGCTGATGAACCTGAGCCCTGGAAGCGAGGAGCCATGGAGAGACCCCTGCCAGCGCCAGAATTCTGCACCCACTGACCTGTGACTTCCTGAGTCGGAAGCAGAATTTATAGACTGACTTCAGGCATATGGGTTAATATTGGACTTATGACTTTGCACTGGACTGGATTGGGATGCTTTCTTAGTGGCACATTTCTTTTGTATGTAAACCCTTTCCTTATACCTATATGTGTGTCTCTGAAATTTGTTCCTCTAGGCTACCCCGACTAACTCAATAAGGAAAACTAACATAATGAAAACTAAAAAAGTAAAATAAACAAAATACACTGTTTGACTTCCATTAGTACCAATTTAGAATGAAGTTGTCATAGGAACCCTGCTGGCATATTGAGTTACATGTTGGACTGTTAACTCCAAGAGCAAACCCATTCACTTCCTGGGAGAAAGATGAGACTTTCTACTCCTAGTAAGATCGTCAGTGTAGGACCCACAGGAACATCCTTTATGCCACCCCTACCCCACCCCCCACGATGAGTCAGAATCAATTCAATGGTGAGTAGCATTTTTTAGTCCAGAACTCCACTTGCAGAGACTACTTGCAGTACTACAGTTATTGGATTTAACCTCAAAGTTAGACCATTTTCCATCTACCTCCCCAAGCTCTCTTTGCTCTGGAATTGCTCACACCAGGTGCCGATTGACTTCACTGAATGTTACAATGCTGACAGATTCCTAATTCCAGGTCAGGAGCAACTGCATGCAGAAGAAAAACAAAGGGCAAGTTCTATATTTGCCTCATAGAGCTTCTATAATTTAGTACATCAATTGCTTAAGCATGCTGAGCGAGTCTTGTTTATCTGTTTCTAAATTAGGAATAACAATTGCCTTCCACACAATTTTTTGGTGAGGTTCAAGTAAGGTAAGCTAGGAAACTGATTTGCTAAAAAGGAAGTTCTAAAGACTTTGAGTTGTTATGTCTAATGATTAGTAAGACTGATGCAAGAATGTAAGCCACCAGTACTTGTGGTGTTCTGAGCTTCTTGAGAAAGCATGAGCTCAGACAATCCTCAGTTCTAGTATATTTAAAAAGTTATTTAATTTACACTGTTTTCATGCTGACCTTATGAACTCTTAACATTGCTTACTAACTGAAAGCCCTATAGACTCCAGTCCAGTCAGAGGCAACTATTTCACTACCAGTTAACAATCGCTCACCAAAGAGAATTTATTAGGTGCTTAGACTTGCACTGGGGCGAACCGGGTATAAGTCTTCCATACTAGAATGACCATGGGTTCTAGGTAGGTTTGGCATGATCCTACTGCAGAATAAACAAACACAGTTTCGACAATCTGCTTCAGCCCAAGAAGGAAGCCACTGGCAGTCAGATGAAGAAAATTTAGAGCGCCCCACTTGTTCTTGGAAGAGCTAAAGTTTATGCACAAAAAAAACCAAAAGAAATCTGGGATTCTATGTCTCCTACTGACTGTGGTACGGACATACGAGGGACCTTCAAAAAGTTTTTGGAAAAGTTCCCTTGTCTTTCAGTCCCATTTTTCCACAAAGTTTCTGAAGTAACTTTGTATTTAAAAAGAAAAGAAAAAAAAACTTCATATAGCAAAGCTTCCTGATCTATCCCAATTTACCACTATCCCCACCCTTTCCCCACCAGCCCCCTGGTAAAAATCTACTTCCCCAAACCAGAAATCTCTATGCCATTTAAAGACCTTACACTAGGGTGCACAATGATGAGAATTTTCTAGAATATTAAAAATGTAATATGCAAAATAGTATGATCCTTCTATAGCAGAATTGTCAGCATATTTATAAAAACCTGTGCTGCTCCTCTCATTCAACAAGGAAGAAGCTGTTTTCTGAGTCTTTTATTCAAATGCTTGCGATATTTGATTGCTTAGTCCTTCAACCAAAGGGAATCAAAACCAGAATAGAGGACCCAGCCTACCCCTTCAAGGTAGAGCAAAGCCTATGGTAACAGAAAGTCAGCTTGACATCATGGTTCTGATTACAGTACTGTGTCAAACAGCCATCCTAACTCCACTCAGAAGTTTCCCTTGGTTGTAACCTGACTGGACCTGCTAATGCAAACTTAGTGAACAATGAAACCAACTTCAGTTGGAGGTGGGGGGGGGGGGATGCGCAAAGCAAAAATATTTTCTGGTTGGAAATTAAGATCAGAAGAAATATTCTGCAAATTACTGTGCTTCGAAGGGGAAAGAACAAAAGGAAAGAAAGGAAAAAATATTTTCTGCTTCAAGAGTAGCAGTACTTTTCTTAAATAAAGCAAAAGAACATAGGTAGTGCCTTTCCTTCTCCTCACGTGCCCATTAGAAACTATCCCATATTCGGCCTGAGCTTTCTCAATATATTTGATATTCAAATCACCATTCTATCAGTTCTCTCAACTCCAACTTCCTTCCAAATTATCCAGGAAGTTATTCCATGAACAGTCCTTTCTCTCTATTCTTTCAGCTTTCTTTTTGTTTTGTTTTGTTTTGTTTGTTTTGTTTTTTGGGCATCACTGCCCTCTGCTGGTGTGAGTAGGAGGCACAACTTTTGCTCCTATGGAGCTGCAGCTAGAATTGAACCTCCATCCCAGTACGCCACAGTCTTTCAGCTTTCTTAATTGTTCATTTTTATTTGCTGAAACTCGACTGCTCTAAAAAGTGTAATAGGGCTTGAAGAATCCATGAGAAAGTGAGAATTAGCTATAATAGAATTCTTCCAGAATTACGTACTCTCTGAAGCTCCCTCAGACTTTCCACAAACCCCATCTTTTTCTAGCCATTCCTCACTTAAACTTCACCTTGACTCATCCAAGCCCCCACTTTCCATCCACCCTCTAGCTGCCACAACAAGGTCCATAAAAAGAAACTTCCATAACAAATACATTTCTATTGATAAACAATGCCCCTGTTATCACCCTGCCATCAATTAAAAAGATACATTTCTATAATACTCTATATGTGTTGATTGTGATATTTTCTGAAGAAGTTGTTGAACAATTAATTGATCTGGAATTCTTCTTCCTCCTTAACTTCTAGGATGCTCCTGCCTCCCCTTTTGTTCTCTTTTAGACATCCTTTCTTTGTTTCCTTCCCCTGTGAACTTAGCAAGTGTTCATGTTTCGAAGACGCTGTCTTTAAGACCTCTATTTTAATTCAACTACCAACCATCCCTCCACTGCATCATTCATACTTATTTGCCAATAGTCATCCTTTAACTCATAAACCTCCACTGGGTTTAAACCATATGTATACAACCCTTAAGAAGAAAAGTCCACTTTTTCCTACTTTTGAAAAAATTATTGAGTGAAAACTCTCTGGACCACAGTGATCTCATTGCCTTGAGAAGTAATCATGAGTCAGGGGCAAACATGGTGGCAGATAGCAGCAAGCACAACTTTAAAACAGTTTGTGGTCTGCAAGCCCCTTGAAATCAATGCATCCAAAATAATATACCATATCTCCAAGTCTGGCCTCTTCTAGCTCTGGGAATAATCTCACCTTCCAAGTTACCATGGCCATAAATCCCAGAGTCACTCCAAACACACTGCTTTCACTAGCTCCTCCACACAGAGGCCTCATCCTATAAATTCTGTCTCCTCTGTTTATCTTTTCTCTCAATCCCCATTGCCATGGTTTTAGTTTGCACTCTCATAATGTTATATCCAGTTTAATGAAATAAGATGCAAGCTTATCTCCCTGCACTGACAATGCCATTCTCTCCTTTAACCTCTACTACAGCCACTGGTATGCTTTGATTAATAAAACCTTCAGTATTTTGAGACAAGGAACACTGAATTCTGACTATGTACTAGTCATGTCTTATGGAAAAGTCCTCTACACTTTGGTTTTCTAATTTCTAGAGCGAGCATAATAAATAAGCTCCATAATTCTTTTTTCCCCAAGGGTTGTGACAAAAATTAAACTGGGTGCTATGTAAGTATTTCTGGAAACATATGCTGTTAAACAATAAATCTTTAATCAATAAACCCTTTCCATTCATATTCACTTTCTATCATAAAATTAATTAGTTATTTTACTTTACTAACTATAATTGCAAAATTAATTTTTAAGGCAGGATGAATTCAGACTCATTTTAATATCTAAGAATGTCATAATCATCACCCTTTTCACCTTACACCACCTCACATTCCATCTCTTTTCCACAGTTTTTGGACACAAGTATGGCCCCCTTAGGGAAGCCTGCATGCGGTGGGTAAGCCGTTGGCTGCTAATCACAAGGTTGGGGGTTTGAACCCACCAGCTACTCCCCAGGAGAGAGTTGTAGCAATCTGCATCCAAAAAGCTTGACAACTTTAGAAGCACTTTGAGGCCATTCTACTTATCCTATGCAGTTTCCATTAATAGAAATTGTCTTAAGGACATGGGCTTAATCTTACCCTGTTGTTATACCTTTAATGGATCAATATTAAGATTTTCCCCACCTCGACTTTCTTTCCATATTTGACCAGCTAGAAGGTTCCTATAAATTCTTTAAAATGTACTTAAATGAGGGAAGTACTTACATGTGAGTGTGTAAAGGGTTTTCAAATAAATTTTTGGAAGAATTGCAGTATATTTTCATTCCCTTTTCCATAACCTTCGTGATGCCCTCTCATCTGTACATCAAAAGATTTATCACCTGGTTCTATTTGTGCTACTTAGGTTGATTATCTTGTCTTCAACCTCCTTTCTTCAAGCCACTGTCATGTACTACACAGATGCAAAGGCCTGATCTGTCTCTCCACCCTGGAGTCTAGTCCAGTGTCTGGCACATAGTAGGTATTTAATTCATATAGAATGAGAGAAAGAAAGAAGGAGGGAGGGAGGGAGAGAGGGAGGAGAGAGAGAAGAAAGAGGAAGAAGGAGGCAGAGAGAGAAGATATAAGGAAAAGTGGAGAGAAAGGAAGCCATTTCTTATGATATGATTCCCATGGATGTTTATCTTCAGCTCTGGAAAGCTCATCCCTAACTCACCATTTCCCAGCCTTCATCTCTATGCAAACAATCAGCCTGGCTGCTCTGATGCTGTACTTCCTGCTTAATAGAATCCCTGCATCCTAATTATTGTTATTCCCTGAGATCTTTATCCTAACATTTCTTTATTAATTATGGATATCATTTATCTCTGTGATTTTTTTACGGCGCCCTTCATAAGGGGGAAAAAGGACCGTTTGCTAGAGGGCCTGGAGAAAGGAATTGATGCATTATTTTATTGTTTTCAATTCGGACTCACAGCAACACTATAGGACAGAGTCAGACTTCCCCATCTGGTTTCCAAGGCTATGACTTTAACGGAAATGGATTGCTGGTCATTTTTGTCTTGCTGAGCTGCTTAGTTGGGGGGGGGGGGGTCAAACTTCCAATCTTTAGATTCACAGCCACAGACTTAATTGCTCTATGAAGGCTCCTTTTTGTTTGTGTGACTGCTAACCTGTAACTGGAAAATTTATTGAGTAAACTTATTGTGGGTACCTACTCTGTGCCTTCAAGTACGTCATTCATAAGAAATATAAAAATGGATAAGCTCCGATCTTGGTTTCAGAGTGAACTCAAAGATTTCGGGATTCCTTCCATTCATTTTATTCATATGGTTATTTACAGTGTGTCCTGTGGGCCAGAAACCATTTTAGGTCCTAAGAAAATGGGAGTGAACAGTTCGGAAATGTGCCTACGCAAGTGGAAACAGGTTAAAACTACTCACGCTGCTCTGTAAACAATGGAATGGAGGAGAGAAAAATAATGGACACAAAGATACTAGATGTTCCATTAAGGTTGTCACAACAAGATATTATTTAAAATTTGAAGGAATGTAATTTTTACAGAAGTGAAAATGCCTGGATTTGGGACATTGAGTGTGCTAGCAGAGTGGAAGCCAGTGATACTCCTCAACACACCTGCCAAACTCACCTGAATGCAACAGCAGTGCTGCCAACCGAGCTGACTCGAGGCAAGAATGAGAAAAACAGGTCAATGCTGACACCAAGGCTTTGACCTGTGCACCAAGAGAAAAAAAGTTGGATCTACTTGGATTTGAAAATTTGAAAAGTCAAACCAGTTTTATTAAACTAGTGAGATTATTATTGGTTATAAACTTCAAATAAAAATTGAAAAAAGAAAAACAGTAACTATTTATCTTTTCTATTGTTGAGAGATGGAAAGAACAATATTTTATAAAATCATTATAATGTAGATATATAAGAGATGTTATAAAAATAAGGGCGGCCCAGGGAAAAGGGAATAACAATTGATACAAAATCAGCGACAAGGTGGGTGAGAGAAGGCCAATAGAGATTGATTAAGACTAATATAACAGAGACAATACTGAAACCCAAATGGAGATTGAGCATGATAGTGGGACAATAGGGAAGCAAATGGAAACAGAGGAAGGAACTGGGGGATAGTGGGCATTTATAGAGGTTCAAATACAGGTATGTACATAGGGACATATATTTATAAGTGATGATGGGGAAATAGATTAACATGCACACTTATAATGTTAGTAGTAGGACAAAATATGGTAATTGGACCTCCACTCAAGTACCTCCTTGGTTCAAGAACACTTTGTTCTATTAAATTGGCATTCCAAGATTCTTACCTGTCCAACATGATCAATGAAGACAAATGTGTGCATAAGCAAAGATGGTGAAGAAAACTGATGGTGCCCGGCTATCAAAATATGTAGCATCTGGCATCTTAAAGGCTTGAAAGTAAACAAGCAGCTGTCTAGCTCAGAAGCAACAAAGCCCACATGGAAGAAGCACACCAGCTTGTGGGATCACGAGGTGTCAAAGGGATGAGATATCAGGCTTCAAGAACTAAAGCATAACATTGCATGCTCACTTTCCTGATATGATCGCTGAGGACAAATGTGTGCATAAGCTAATGTGGTGAAGAAAGCTGATGGTGCCCGGCTACCAAAAGATGTAGCATCTGGGGTCTTAAAGGCTTGAATAAACAAGCGGCCATTCAGCTCAGAAGCAAGAAAGCCCACACGGAAGAAGCACACGAGCCTCTGTGATCATGAGGTGGTGAAGGGATCCAGTGTCAGGCATCAATGAGCTAAAATTATATTATTATTAATGAGGGGGAGTACAGATTGGGGACCCAAAGTCCATCAATAGGTGAAGTGACATCCTCTTGCAGAGGGGATACAAGGAGGAGATGAGCCAGTAGTAGCAATGAAATATGCTACCTTCCTCTAGTTCCCAAATGCTGCCTCCCACCCACTATCATGACCCCAATTCTGCCACATAAATCCAGCTAGACCAGGAAATGTACAGTGAAGTTGGGAACATGGGAAATTTAGTATAGATGATCCCTCAAGACTAATAATATGAGTGGTAATACCAGGAGGGTAGAGGGATGGTGGGATAGAAAGGGAGAACCAACTTCAGGGATCTACACATAACCTCCTCTCTGGGACACGGACAAAAGGGAAATGAGTGTTGGGACACATTGGACCATGTACAGTATGAAAATAGTAACAATTTGTAAATTACTAAGGGTTCAAGGGGGAGGGGGGAAGAAGGGAAATATAGGGAGCTGACACTGGGGGCCTGGAGGGAGGTATGATGTTTTGATAGTGATGATGGCAATAAGTGTGTAAGTGTAGCCTGCATAAATGTGTCCTGCATACAATTCATGTTTGTATGGATTGTGATGGGAGTTGTATGAGCCCCCAATAAAATGATTCATTTTTTTAAAAAAAAAGAGGGAGGGAGCTTATACCAAGGGCTCAAGTGGAAAATATTTTGAAATGAATATGGTAATATGTATACAAGTATGCTTGATACAAATGATGTATTGAATGTTATAAAAGCTGTAAGAGGCCCCAATAAAATAATTGGGAAAAAATTAAAATAAATATATTACAATACTAAAAATAATAATAATAATAATAATAATAATATTAGGGGCTGAGCCCCAGTAGTGTAGTGGTTGAGTGCAGGACTGCAGCCCATGGGCATGGCAGTTCAAATCGAGCAGCAGCTCTCCAGAAGCAAGGCTGGGTAGCTCCCATGACCACCAGAGGACAGTGATACCCAAAAAATAAAAAGTAAGAAAATAATAACAGTAACCAGTTATATAGCAATCATGATGTATGAGATACCATCCTAAATGGCTGACTGGTATTAATAAATTTTATCCATACAACAAGCCTTTGGGGTTGGTTACATATATATTATATATAAGTAAAATGAAGCATGGAGAAGGGAATTTGTGCTAGTCTCATAAATTGGCTGGTGATGGGATTTGAACCTGGGATTTTATACCATCAGACTTTGCTCTCAAACATTGCCATATTGTACACCTAAGTGTGTAGTTGAATATATGAGTCTTGAGTTCAATCAAGTAAAGTAAACTAAGGCTATATGAAAAACAACAGGCAAATGCAATCTAAAACAATATAATTAAATGAGTAGGTTATATACATAGAGAAAATTTGTGGTTGTTAAGCCTTTCAATGTCTACAGTCAGTAAAATGTGAAGATATGTTAAAGGGAAATTAAAGGCTGTTGAAGTAGGAAAGGAAGAAAACAAAGCAAGTGTCTCTTCTAAGCACTTATGTAGATGGTAAGAATGGTTAGCTTTTCCAAATGCTGCCTATGCTTAAAGTACAATGACGACTGATGACTGATCTCTGATTTAGACAACTTGAGCGTCATTGGTGACCCTAATCAAAGTTGTTCTAAGAATTTGTTGTTTTAGGTGCCATCAAATTGTTGTTGTCCAATAGTGACCAATAGTGACGCTACAGAAAAAATAATGTCCATTCTCTTCTTGTTGAGGGTTTTCCTCTCTCTCACTGATCCACTAACTTCCCAAGCTCGGTGTCCTTTCAAAGTGCATAGGACATGGTCCATTCATCCTTGCTTCTGAAGAGCATTCTGCATGCACTTCTTCCAAAACAGATCTGTTTGTTCTTTGGGTAGTCCGTGATACCTTTTTTTAATCATTTTATTCAGGGCTCTTATAACATTCCATACATCAATTGTATCAAGCATAATTTGTACATATATTGTCATCATCATGTCCAAAATATTTTCTCCTGGAGTCCTTGGCATGAACTTCTTTCTTTTATTCCTCTCCCTCCCCCACCCTTACACATTCATGAATTCAGGATCAATTATATATTATGATTATTTCATATCCTACACTGTCCATTGCCTCCCTTCACCCACATTTCTTTTATTCATCCCCTTTGGGGGGGATGCTATATATCCAGCCTTATGATGGGTTCAGGCTTTCTCTCCCTTTCCCAACCATCCCCTACCCTCATGATATCACTATTCCTACTGTTTTTCAATGCTGAATTCCATGTGTCAAGAACTCTTATCTGGACCAATGTATGTGTTCTTGTCTAACCAGATTTGTAAGGTAGAAATGGGTCATGGTAGTGGGGTGGAGTAAAGAGGAAGCATAAAGGAACTATAAGAATGATATGTGTTTTATTAGTGCTATACTACACTTGACTTATACATCCCTGCTTATAATCCTTCTGTGGGGAGATATCCAATTGTCTACAGGTAGGCTTGGGATCTATACTCCAAATCCCCTCATTCATATCAATATGATTGTTTGTTTTGGATCTTTTGATAACCTGATATCTCACCCTGTGGACACGTCATGATCACACAGGCTACTGTGCTTCTTCCTTGTGGGCTTATTTGTTTCCCTGCTTGATGACTGCTTGTTTAACATCAAAACTTATGACCCCAGATGCTATAACTTAAAGTAGCTGGTGCTGTCTATTCTCTTCACCACATTTACTTATGAACCAATTTTGTCTTCAGTGACCCTGTTGGGGAGGTGAATATCAGGTGATTAGAACAGAATGTTCTTGTGTTAAGGAAGACTTTGTGTAGAGGTCCGAGGTTCATCTGCTATCTTAATACTTAATACAATATATAAATATGTGTACATTGTCCACTATCCCTTTCATTATAAATTATTTTATTCACATATATAGAATGTCTACTGCAATACCTCTATAAATGGCTTTTGTTCCCTACTTCCTCTATTTCCTTTCACTTTCCTCCTATCTCACTGGGGCGGGCATGTGCTTATGTTAATTTCATGATCAAGATGTAGGGGTGGAGTCTAGCCTGTTAATCTGGTCATAGTCATTGAGTAGCCAATGTGGCCTCCATGTGGACGTGGCTTTCTCCTGAGACTTCTGAGAAATCTCGTGATATTTCCCTCGTGGAGATGAGAAGCTATGTCCTGAGTTTGGGGGAGTAAGTCTTAGAGACGATGAGTCATGGACAAGACAAGAAGGCAATGTCCAAGGAGCTGAAGCAGCTGGAGGAGAAGACACACGGCCTTACCCTGATGGAACCAGACCTCTGAAGCTAGCAAAGCCACATGGAGACCCTGTCAGCGCTGAGTTGCTTCTACCACCACTGGATGCTGTTGATGGATCTTGAGGCCTGGAATCGAGGAGCCTTGGGAAGACGCCTTCCAGCCCCAGGAGTCTGCACCCACTGACTTGTGACTTTGTGAGTAGGAAGGAGATGTTATGGACTAGTATAGGGCATATGGGTTAAATATCACACTTATGACTTTGAACTGGACTGGGTTGGGATGCTTTCTCAATGTTGCATTCCTCTTGTATACGAACTGTACTCTTATATCCTTATGCGAGTCTATGAAATTTGTTTCTCTAGTTTACCCGGAATAACGCTCACTAATATGCTCAGCCTCCATTCAGCTCTCAGTAACTCCTCTCAGATACATTGCACTTGAGTAAACTCCACCAGATATTATATACTCTCCTCCCCAGCAATTTTAGATGTTTTTTGCTCCCTTATCCCTGAGTTTGCTGGGTCTCCACTCCCCTCCTTTTCCATGCCCCCTGAGAAGCGCTGGTCATGTTATTTTCTCCTCGGAATTATTCATCCAGCCAATATTATATAGATAGCGGGCAAGAGAAAAAGAGAAATAGAAAATAAAACAAAACAAGAAAAAGAATATTTCCAGGTCTGTCTTCTGATCCTTATGTATGCTTTCTGATTAAGTCTGATGAGGTGCCAAGCTTTGACCCTCAAGTCAGAAGTCTATTTACAGGATTCTTCTGGGACTGAGTTATTTTGCTCCCTTTGTGGCCCTGTTATACTCCCTTGGTGTTTTACCCTGCAATATGTAGGGCAAGCTAAGCACACTTTCTGCACAGTGTTTCCATAACTGTTCCCAGTAGAGCTAAGTATCAGTAAGGGAATGTCATGTCTTGTGGTGGGGTCGGTCCTTAGGTCCTCTCTGTGCATTGCCTACTCTGAGCAGGGATGTTGTCTCCCGGGCTTGATAGGCCACTCTCTCTTTATATATCCCACTTATTTCATTCCTGGGTGATCTGAGCAGACCTCCCTTTCTTCCTGGACTATATCTTGAGTGCCCTCCTCTGTATTGCCTTCTTCTGGGGAAGGGGTCAACATAGCTCAGGTTGGGCCTGACCCCATCATCCTCTCTGTTGGTTCACTGCTACATGTATGGTACTTGTAATATTCTTTGCCATCACTGTAATTCAAACACATCTTCTGTCTTCCTTATTCAATATCCAACTTTCACATGCATAGGAGACAATCGAATATACCAGAGGTTGCAGATTTAGAGTAGACGTAATTCTTCTAAGGCCTTTTCTCAAGAGGTGCAAGGACATGGAATCACGGGTGAAGGAAAATGTGGAGAAGAGGAAGTTTGTTTAAATGAAATATCTTCTAGGACATTTGTAGACTGGAAGAAATGATTTAGTAAGAGGGAACTCCTAATGATCCCAGAGAGAAGTTTTGTATAGCAGAGAGAGAATAAAATTTAATGACAAAGGAGAGTGGAATTAGTTTCATATAGAATTAGAAAGGAAAGGGCAACCGTAATCATTGTCAGTAACAGAAAAATGTCTAAGTAAAGGCATGCATATCAGATGTGTTGATGAAACACATACAACTTTGTTTTGATTGATTGAACTTTTCAGTGCAATAATACCAAGGTAGTGAATAGAGCATAAAAACTGTGTGGATAATATGGAAGGGCTGAAAAGAGAGAGGATGCAATGAACAAGTTGTTTGGAGGATTTTAAAATTTTCTATGTCCACTGGTGCATTGAGTGCAGATTTTCAATATCAACACAGCATGACCCTGTACTATGGATGCAGGTCATGATTGAAGGGTGAGCCTTTATCCTAAACTTGATTGATCCTATTTTCCCAAAGACCTCACCATTAAGGATAGGTTAATAGTCAAAGGTTTCATACAAGTCTGAAAGTTTAGAATTTCTTCCAACTAAAGATGGACTTGGAAACTGGAGGATCAGTCTCTGTTGGAAGGCATGCTAAGTGGAAATGTAACTTCTGGTTTGTTGCCAGAAAAAAAGGAGAAACAACTCTGCAGAGACAGAGGAAGGAAATAGATGTACACAAATAACAGCATGAGAGACTCCTGGTGCTGCTCATCCTAATTTCAGTATTTCCTGAATCCTAGACCTTGAGGCATGAGACCCCCCGTAAGATTTATCCCTGCTTTTTTTTTTATTATAGCCTGGATTTAGTTTCTATTGCATGCAGCTGGAAGATTATTATTAAATATTTTACCTTCTATCTGGTCTGGCTTGGCAATTAGTGGAATAGGCACTAGCAATGCAATATGAAAGATTCAAGAAATATCAAACCTTCTTAAGCCCAGGCAGCTCTCCCTGTGGTTCATGAAGGTTCCACAGGGAGGAAAAGCAAAAAAAAGTCAGCATTTACAGAGTAGCTTTTCATTTCTGCTTCTAATCTAGGTGTCTTGAAAACCATTTTTTCTCATTTAGATAACTCATCCTCTGGTACTGGAGAATAGTTTATTATTCCAGAGTTCATGGAAGAAATACCTCTCCCTAAAATATATACATATATTGCCGATGCAGGTAAGTGCTTGACTACTGATCACACGGGCAGCAGTTTTAACTCACTGGGAGGCACCGCGGAATAAAGCATAAGGACACTGCCAACTGGAATCAAGTGAATGCAACTAACAGCATCAATGTTCAGCATTAGGTGGTGGTGACATTGATTCTAAATAAGATGTCTAAAAATGTTAAATTATGACTGAATATCTAAGAGTTCAGCGAGAGAAAAAAAGTGTGAATTGTGAACTAGAAACCAAGACATAGGTTTGACAAGAAGGGGTAGGGAACTAGGAGTGAGGAAGAAGCACAGAGATAGAGGGAAAAGAACATTGTAAGCAATTATAAAGAGTACAATAATGGAAAGATGTATATCAGATACATAAAGAAAAGACTGGGAATTGTAGGAAGCTGCTGAAAGAAATATGTCCAGACAGATAGAAAGAGTCTGGGAAAGAGAGAGAATGGTTTATGGAAATGCCTATTAAGAGGATTAATTATTACCCAGTGTGTCAAGCAGGTGTTCCAAATTGAATTATGAGGTTTAAAGAGCTTACATAGAAAAGAACAAATGTTGCCAGTTATCAGAAATTCAAGAGAGAAGAATCTGCCTGAATCCAGCATGGAAGCAGGTGGAAAAGAAGATTGTGAAACAGAACATCACGGCCTGTAATAACCATATCTTGATTATGCAAACAGCATTTTATTTCCAATGAGAATGAATATTGAAATATTGCATTTATTATAGTTTTGCTAGCAAAATGAGTATGTGCTCATATGCATTTATATGTGTGCAGGGCTTTCTTTGTAAACATTGTGAAGAGTAAAGGTTAAGATCACAAGTCCATTAGTTTAGTAGAGAAAGGATCAGTGTAATGTAAAGGTTCAAGAATAGAATCCTTATCCACACTCAATTCACTTTTTATATAGTTTTTCTTTTTCCAGCATTCAAGGCCCACTAAAGGATAATTGCTTTCAATCTGTGAGGTACTCATATAGTTATTCAAAATAAATGAATTAATCCATTTTTCTCCTCTCCTATCTGAGTGTCATTGAAGAGATGGTCCCTAAAGCAATTCTAACAATTAGAGTAAAGGAAAAGGTGTTTCTAAACAAAAACTTCAGTGCTTTTCAAAGTGACACATTCAAAGGCAATTTGAAACATCCAAGCCCAAACTTCAAAATATGACGGACAGTGTTAGACCCAAAAGAAATCTAAGTCCTCCAGTAGCTAATGCTAGCTTTATTCACAAGTGAACTAAGACCTAGAGACGTTATCAACCTCAACCTGCCTGGACCACACAGTTAGAATGCATCAGAAGTGCCTTTCTTTCTATTGCTTTTTCTTTTGAAATGTAACTTCTGAATTGTTAAATAATCAAAATTTTGGAAAAGTTCTGCATGAACTCTGAACAGTATTTGCATCCAAACATTCAAAATAAATATTAAAAAGCCTTCTAAGGAATGTGAGCATCATCATCAATGAATTGTAAATCATGTCATCTGAAGTTGAAACAGGGAATAGTATCAGTCTAATTTGTGAGACTCTGGTTTGCAGAAGGCTAAGGCTGACAGTGGGAGCCCAAGATTCACTTGTGTGAACTACATAAGAAAGAAGCCTCCTGTGATTTCTCTCTATCCATAATTGAGGGATGGGAGGAAAGGGGGTACTAACCAGAGGGCATTGGAGAGATGAGTATAGAAGATCAAAAGCATAAATCTAACTTGAATAGTTAAAACTTTGTCAGTTGATGCCCCCTCTGTTGCACTCTGGGCTTGCTCTGGTCTTCAACATTTTCTGTAACTTCAGTGTGATGATGAAGATGATGATGATGATGATGATGATTGTTATTATTTGTCTCAAAGGTGCTATGTCATAAGAGTTCTCTTGAATTTTTGTTACATGTTTTTTTCTGGTTTGGGGAATATCAAACTCAGGCTTGAAGAGCCTATACAGAAAGCAAGTAGAAGAGTTTCTGGAGGCAGCGGGTACAGTGGAGGTGGGGATATAAAAGGGAGACAAAGTCCAGGACTCCAGGAAGATAAAGGATAATTGGAAACTGATTGTGGTAGCAATTATACAATTATGCTTGACATAATTGAACTATGGATTGAAATGCTATGTGTATTAACTCCCAATTAATTTTTAAAAGTGCAATTGAACTAATGTAAGAATTTCATCATCACATATTCTCCTTGTGAATGAAGTTTAACAATTGAATTTTTAAAATGGGTTAAGAAAGGGAAAAATATAAATAGTAAAAGTAGTGATATTCATGTCTTAATACCCCATGTACCAAAAGTATAAATGATTACCTTTAAGTTACATAAAAAAATAAATGATCTCTCCATTTTAAATTCTCTGCTGCTGGATAATATAGGAACAAACACATATGTGTGTATAAACATGTGTATACATGCATATAGACATAAGACAAAAGTAGAAAGACAATAAGTATCAAGAGTCAAATCCTGGAGGGTATTGGTTGCAGGACAGAAGTTATTCTATTGAGATGTTCTAATCCGTTTTTTTCCTTTTTTTAATTTTTTTCCCTTTTTTATCCTTTTACTCTGTTGCTAGCAGAGTAAATACCAGCTTCATCTAAGAAAACAACTGGTAAATTAAAAAGTTAATCAGACAAATTACGGCAGAACTCTAAATTTTGTCCTTCAAAATCAGGCACAATTTGAAACAGAAACAGAATTCTTCAAGTAAGAGTCAAAGCACTGGTGAAAGAATGAAAGAAGTAAATTCTACCTAAGTCACTGAAGAGCTGGGAATGTCCTTGCCCCATCCAAATTCTCATACGCTGCCCCAAGACAGGGCTGTGCTCAGAGATAGAAGAAGCCACTTGCCTGGTAAGAAGTCTGAAAATTTATCCAAAATCCTTTCAGGGTAGTTAAAGAAGAGAGTCAGTAAAACACAGGGAATTTCTCAACAAAGTGGATTGGCACAATAGTTGCAACGATGGGCTCACACATATCAACAATCATAAAGACGTTGCACTTTGCCCTGTTACGTAATCAAAGTTGTCCTATGGTATAAATAAGATTGCCCTTTGTTCAGATTCAACCCCACGGCAACAAACAATGACACAAAGATAAAGGATGACAAAATTAGGAAGAATGAAAAGACCTGCAAGCGGCAAGGCTGGCAGAAAAGTGAAGCACTGATAAAGAAGACAGATGCCCACCCAGTGAAGGCAGCACCAACAGGAGCCCGAGTCAAGGGTGCAAGTCAGTGGGGCAACAGCAGCCATGTCCAGTAGGCACGATTCCCAGCCAGGGTCAGGTGGCCGCTTGGCTATCTGGAAGAAATTATTGGGCACCAACGGCCCTTTAATGAGGCATCATGGGACCTTAGCTTAATCTGAAGCAAGTTTAAATGTCTGTTAACCACCATTGCATAAGAAGCTTGTATGTCAACCCATAGCCATTTTAATATGAGAACTAATGAAACTAAAGAGGGTGCCTGCCTAGAGCACAAAAACGATGGGCCTACTTTTGAATCGGTATATTAACCTTCAGGGGAGAAAACTAGCTTTGAGAACAGAGGAAGCAGCATTTTCCTGGGCATTAAAAAGATTAAAGAAAATAGTATTGGACCGAAGCAGAGAGGAAATTATTTGCCTGTGGGCAGAGAGGACATTGCTGTTGTTATTGCCCCTATAAACTAGCTTCACCCAAGGTTCCAAATCAGGCAGAGCTGATGGGATTTGGTGAGGCAATATATCAAATTAGTCCTGCTGAGAAAACTCTAAAGGGAAGCCTCGGGCCAAGGAGTGCCCTGAAATTTATCTAAGTGACAGGACACTTATACGAGCAAATGCAGCCTCTTACTTGCCACTGTGGACATTACAGCCAGACTGATGCTGATAAGAGGAAAGCCTGCTTCTAGCTCCAGCAAAGGAAAGAAGGCTAAATGTGTCAACCAACGACCATCTAAATCCTTGCACAACCGGACCTGAACCTGGGTTCAAACAAGGGTCCCCTGGTATGCGTATAAGCAAAGTAAGAAAGCACACCTGAGGGCTGAATTGATGTGGGACTCACCACTCTTTGGATTACAAATTATCAGGATCACACTCTATTACAAAAAGCAAACAAGT
This sequence comes from Nesogale talazaci, assembly GCA_004026705.1. Lineage (NCBI taxonomy): Eukaryota > Metazoa > Chordata > Mammalia > Afrosoricida > Tenrecidae > Nesogale > Nesogale talazaci. The sequence goes on along the minus strand of PVJH01002229.1, from coordinate 149,114 downwards.
TCTAATACCAGAAAGGGGAGTTGAAATATGTATATCATAATGGAGGGTTTATGGTATTACATTGGATCTCGCCAATGTGTCTAATAGCCAAGTGGGAATATGATTTGTTATGAAGCTCTGTCAGTATAGGAAAGGTCCTGAACTTAGTCACTTCTGAGTTATCTAAGAAGCAAGCACAAAAGGAGTAAGATGGCTGTCACATGACCGTGGTTGAGGTGTCAAAGAAACAGAGGGATGGTGAGTCCTTGGGGAGTGGAAAGCAAAGCTCCAGAAGCTGAAAGAAACAGAGATCACATAGAACTGACAGAGAGACAACCTTTCTCTATATCACACTGCGCTGATGTCTGACCTTTGAGAATATAAAGACTCTTCAAGGCACACACCTGTACTATTGGTTCCAGCAGCACTACCAGCCTGAGACCTGAAGAAATCCTGAACAGTCTTTTGCAGTCTTAGGAAGCTTTTCTCCATCCATGAACCTGCCCTTGAAATCACCCTCAGTGTCTTGTTGTTGAGAATGGCCAGCAAATGGGTTCTTGACAACTCCATGCATGCCAAGTAAACTGGCTCCATCAGGGTTTCAAGGCCGGCACATTTCAGGGATAAATCTCATACCAGGCCTGTCTTCTAAGATGTATTTGGGTAAATTCGAGCCTCGACTACTGAACAAGGATTTAATCACCTGCACTACCCAGGAATACCTCCTCTGGGTATATGAGGCATACACGATCCTTAGCAAAGCATAAGAAACATCTGAATAACTCAGTGTAATATGCAACTTGAAGAGTGTAGCATCAAATACTTTCTACTTGTCTGTGCAACTGGTTTTAAAAATTCATAATGTATTCATCTTTGTCACATGAATCAACTGCAGCTCTTTTATCGAACCGTGGTCCACGTGTTCCTCAGAGTGGGATCCCTAGGAATTAGACTGTAAGATAGAATCTACAGTGCAGATATTGATGTAAAGGACACTGGGGTTCACCACTATGTTCTAAATGAACGGAAATGTTCAGGAAAGAGAAGCACACAGAATGTGAAGACAGAGGACTGCCACTCGCTCTGGCTATAGCCAAGAACTGAGCTGTGTCCTTTCTTTTATTAATACTAAAATTTGAGAATACATGACTGGTTGCATTTACACAGAATTTTTTAAATGTCATAAATAACATTCTTGGAACAACATCATCCAAAAAAACAGGTGCAGTAAAAATGTAATCTACGAAGCAAAGAACAGAGACCAAAACAAACTCCAGGCTCGACATTCTTTGTCAAAGACATGGCCTTGATGGTCAGTATGCACCTGTGTGTGGATGATCCTATTGACTTTGAATGTGAATCCTTGAAGTTTTGACTTGCGTTCATGTTCTAGTTTTACAGCACCTAAGGGTGTGTGGGTGGGGGAGAAGCAAGATTTGGCAGAGGAAGAAGTCAGGGCTGTCATACCTGCTCATGGACAGTCTCAGTCATCTCCGTGGGCAGTTTTGAAACAAGAATGGTCCATTAGAGTTCTCCTGAGGATACCACTGCACTCATCAAGCAGACACAGGCCGCCCGGAAAGGGTCAAACTCTTGGAGAGGGCAGCTCAGTTGCTGCAGAGCTGACCACTCAAGACCGTTCCCACTAGCTAGAGCAGCAAACCCTTGCTTGAAGCACAATATGCCCCATTTATAATGGTGTCCTTCTCATGTTCTACATGCATTTCTGAAATGCCCACAAAATTGCAGAGAGCTAAAAGGGAATCAAAGTGTGAACCTCTGGCCTTTTATAATGCAGAAACTATAGCCAAATAAAAGGAAAATGTGAAAGCATTACTGTGTCAGAGTTCTCCAGAGAAACTGAACAAAGAGTAGTTATGTGGATGAGAGAGACAGCAAGAGAAGGAAAGGTTGTTTTTTATTAAGCAGATATTAGACAAGTCCAAATTCTGTCTAGTAGACCAATAACCTGGTAACTCAAGCAGGAGACATTGCTGTTGTTGTCGCTGTTAGATTCCTTCAAATCAGTTTCAACCAAAAGCGGCCCTAAGCACAACATAACTCAACCCTGCCTGGGCTGGTGCCATCACTGTGTCTCAGCCCATTGTTGCAGCTGTGGTGCCAACCCATCTGACTGAGGACCTTCCCCCTTTTGTCCCTGCCTCTCCACCTTATCCAGTGTGGTGTCCTTCCACAGGGTCTGATCCCTCCTGACAGCATATCCAAGAAGAGATGGGTCTGTCCCTTTAGCAGTCCGTGGTACTTTTAATATTCTTTGTCAGCACCCTTCAAATGCATTAATTCTGCTATGGCTTTCCTTCATCAATGTCCAAATTACACCTGCATGTTGTCACTGTCATGTACTCTGGTGCCAATTTGATTAAGAGTGTAGGGGTAAAGTCTAGTCTGTCAATCTGGAGATAACCAATGAGACCTGTGTGGGCATGGCTTTCTCAGAATTCTGGGAAATTTTGCGGTATTTCCCCTGTGGAGATGAGAGACCATGAACTCAGTCTCTGGGAGACAGCTACTGGCAATACAAGACAGCAGTCTGCTGATAGACCCTGAGCCCTGGAAGAGTCGAGGAGAAGCTACATGGGCTTAGCCTGATGGAACCAGACCTCTGGGACCAGAGAAGCCACATCAAGACGCCTGCCAGTGCTGAGATGCTTCTATCATCACTGGATACACAGCCCTCTGCACCCACTAACCTATGCATGTCCTGTCATCATTGCATGTGTTTCATGAGTCTGAAGAGGACTAATGGATTGGTATCAAGCATATGGGCTAATATAAGACTTAGGGACTTGGATTAGACTGGGTTGGGATGCTTTCTCAATGTTTTATTCCTCTTGTATATTAACCTCTCCCTATATGCATAATTATGAATTTTTTCCTCCAGTCTACCCAAATTAACACACAAGTGATGCAAAGGAGAATACCAAGTCTGGAATCAGCAGCCTTTAAGTAACATCCTTCTTTTTCAATTCTCTAAAGAAATCACGGATGGCAGATTTACCTATGCAACACTTATTTTCATCTCTTGACTGCTGCTTCAATGAAAATTGTTTGTGGCTTCAAGCAAGACACTTAAACATTTGACATTTGGCCACTTAAACGTGTTCTCTACTTATCACCATGTTACCTATTAATCCAATAGTGAGGATTTGGAATTTCTTTACAGTGAGTCATGAATGATAATGAAAGCTGCAATCTTTGATCTTCATCAGGAAATCCTTCAATTCCTCTTCACTGACCACAAGCAAGATTGTGTCACCTGCACATTGCAGGTTGTCCCACCCTGATGTCACATTCTTCTTTATAAGTCAGATTCTATGATTATTTGCTCAGCATTCAGACTGAGCAAGTATGATGAGAAGATAAAACTCTGTCTCACACATTTCCTGTGTCCATCATATGTCCATTTCCAAGTTTTATATGGAACAGTGTTTCATCACTGTTTTTAAGATATGCATAATATTGCATTTATACAACAAACTTGTACATAGCTATTCCTACTCTTTATCCTTTCCTACACAGATAGACATTTTTTAATTGGAAGAAAATAATCACTTTATTAAGGATAATCTATGATTTAAAGTCAACTGATTATAAATGTTAACCATATCTGCAATACCTTCATCAGCAACAGTATTTCATATCTCTGGGTACTACTATGTCAATATGACAAAGAACAGGGCTTTAACAGTTTGTGGGATAAATTCCATCATCTTTTCATTATGTTTTTCAAAAACTAACCATAACAATTGTTGGGCAATAAGAAATGCTTTGATACCAAGAATACTCAAGAAATGAAGAAAGCACTCCCTCTGATATTGGGATTGTGAAACAAAAAATAGAAGCAAACAAAAGCTTCCTATACAAAATGGGGAATTCTGATGTCTGCAACCCAGCTTGTATTTGATAAACCAGTGACAGACCACTGGTGGGTGGAAGTGGAACCCAGGAATCTATCTTTCAGCAAATCCTCGAAGTGATTTCAATATATGCAACAGTTTGAGAGGCAGCTGAGAAGGATTATTTTTGTTTTGCTTTTTAATTAGGCTGAGTTCTTCAAAAGACGAACTGGTTATAATTGGACTGCTACCCTCACGGTGCACTTGGAAACAACCTGCTGATCCGGGGCAGAAAGACATGGCTTCCCACTCCCAGAAAGAGTTGCAACCTGAGAAGCCCCAGGAGCAGATCACTCTTCCCTATAGGATTGTTATGAGGCAGAACTGATTAGATGGCAGTGCATTTTTTGTTTTGTTTGTTTGTTTGTTTTTTTGGGGGGCATCACTGCTCTCCGGTGGTGGGAGTAGGAGGTCCAGCCCCACTGCTGGAATTGAACCTCCGTCCCAGTGGGCTGCAGTCCCGCGCAGTGCATTTTTTATACTGAATTGAAGGCTTTCCTTTTTCTCTTTTTGAGAAAAGCTTGTGCATTTCATTCAATCAATGACATTTTACTGAAGGTCTAGTACATAGTGAACATTATGCTAGCTCTAACTGCAGCAAATTTCATGATAAAATTTTGTAAGACTTGTGAATTCTTCATTGCCACAACATAAATGTTGCCTATAAACATGTTTACCAGATAAAATACACAGGGAAAAAATGGGCTACATCTGTGGGACGAGACACTAGAGACACTGAGTATCAGCCAAAACAAAACAAGGGGTTGACTGTGAAACAGACCACAAATTGTTCATATGCAAGTTCAGATGAAAGTTGGAAAACTAAAACAACTTCACAAGAGCCCAAATTGGGCCTTGAGTACATTCCACTTGACTTTAGGTACCATCTCAAGAAAGGATGTGATGGTTTGAACAATACTGGCTGAAAACTAGAAGAGTTGTGAGACAACATTAAAAGCATCATACATGAAAAAGTAAAAAGGTCATTAAGAATACTAGAAAGAGGAAGCCAGTTGTGGAGAGCTGCAGACTCTCTCCTCTCTGGAGGGCAGATGTAGGGTGGAGTGGGCAAGGGGAGATGTGGGGCAGTGTAAGATATGACAAAACAATAATGATTTCAGAGTAATGAGGACTGGGGGAGAGGAGGGAAAGGTTGGAAGGGAAAGGTAGGGAACGCCCGTATCAAGGACCCAAGTGGAGGGGCAGATGTTGGGAGAATGTCGATGAGGACAGGCAAGTGGGGGTGCTTGGCACAGTGTATGTAACTATGTATTGAACTAAGGATGATGGAAAGCAATGTATGAGCACCCAATAAAATGATAAATTAAAAAAAAAGAAAAGAAAAACATATCCCATGGTTAAAAAAAAAGAATACTAGAAAGAAAAAAGGCCATAGGGATGTCAAAAGAGATTTTGAAACAACTAGAGGAGAAAATGAAAATATTACAATAAAATGTACAAATACCTATAGCTAGACACCCCAAAGCAAAGAACACATTATGCATACCTCAAGATGAAAAAAAAAGAAAAGAAAAATTCAAGCATTGAATAGCAATATTAAAGGATTCTTAGGGCCAAATATTGAATGTAAAAGGAAACATCAAGAGAAGAAGAAAGGAGAGATGCAATTGAAAGGAACAAGGTGCTGAGCTTACACCAACAAAGATGCCAAGTTAAAATTAAACAAAAAAGAAGCGAGCAAATGCTGAAGAGGCCATGAAATGACTGGAACTCTCATACACTGCTGATAGGTCTGTGAATATGTATAGCCACTGAAGAAAGTGATCGGGCATTTTCTCAAACAACTGGAAATAGAAATTCGATATAGTTCAGCAAACCCTGTGGTGGGTATATACGCTAAAGAAATAAGTATCATAACATGAACAAACATTCATACCCATGTTCATTGCAACACTGCTCACAGTAGCAAGAAGATGGAACAGGCTAAGTACCCACCAGTAGAAGAATAGAAAAACTCTAAATTTAAAAAAAGGAACAAAACTTTGGTATGTACACATAATTAGATGCTATATATCAATATTTTCAAATGATGAAACTGTGAAGCACCTCAAAACACATATGCACATGGAGAACATGATGATGGGAGAAACTGGACAATCACAAAAGGGGAAATATTATATGAGATGACTAATATAAAGGGAAACAAAAATACAAAATTAAGAATTCATACTGAAGAAAAAACTTTGGGGATGGTGAAGAAAGGACAAGGCGGTTGGGTGAATGGTTGGTGGTTGGGGGAGGCGGGGGTTGGTGGAAATAAAACCGCGGACTAGCCTGATGATGGGGGCTAACTTTGGTGAAATGAAAACTAGTAATCCAAAAGATGAAGGAAAAAAATCAAGGAGTGGGAGCAGTGTAAACTTCTGGGAAATTCTTAGTACTTTAATCTGTTGAATACAAAGTTGGTCATCTTAAATGTCAACTCCCACCTAATTTACAATAAAATATTGCAAAAAGGAAGGTAGAGAGAGGAGGAAGATGGCATCTAGTTAAGGCTCCCTCATCTGGGTCTCCTGCTACCAGACAAGAAAGAGGGAGGATTAGGTGAAGGAGAATAGGAGGCAGCGTCCTGAAATTAGACCTAGTAGTAGGGTCTGTCCTGAACCCAACTTTTTTGTGAGTTCCACTCACAAAGCTAACCAAGAACGCACTAAATCACTCAAGGTTCAGCATGCTGGGCTTGTGGGCTCTCCGTTCTTTCAGTTTATACAAATTTCCCCAGGCTGACACTCTAAAGGGGACATAATCTCAGACACGAGGATAACTGCTGAGACTTAGTCACAGAACCCCACATCAGAGCTCCCTCGTTGTTAGCTGTCTTCAGCCTAGAACCTGGAAAGTGGGAATGATGGGAAGCCATTATGTGAGGTGGGGGGAATGGTAGGAATTTACTAAGCCAGGGCACAATGTGGCAGAAAATAAGTAGAGGATAAGAGTCCAGGGGATAAATTCAGTTCCATTTGACGCAAGAAGTAAACAACCTTACTGATAAGCTAGGTCTCCCTCTCTGGGGGCCAGTGTAACAGGCCCCAAATCAAATCAAGGAATCTCTTAAGTCCAAAATAATATATTCCATTTCCTGGGCAAAAAAAATGGCAAATTCCATGTTCATTGATCAACCCCCAAAGAAGCACTTAGATTGAGTCTCTTAACATACATTTGCTTATGAAGGGACCTCAAGCTAAAGAATGCCACAATTTTGCTATAGACCTGGAGGCTTTCAATATAATAAACACACTGTTCCTATATGAGCAGAGTTAGAGACCAGAGCCATAGAGTCAATTTAATCCAATTCTATTTTAGCTCACATGGGAGATGGAGGGGAGGGAGTAGGAACACCTGTGAGCTAGTAGGGCATAAGCAATCTAAATAGATTAATTAATGCAAATCCCTTCTCAATGAGTCTACACACAGCTGGGAAGACCCTGCCTATTCTGAGATCATCCACGGGGCTGAAGAAACTCCCACTACAGTTCTAAGTACAGCACATACCAGTGAACTCCAGGGTTCAATATCACTGGGAACTGGCACCTGACTGCAGCTGTGGTCTTGCCTTTGGGGATAATCCCACTCACAACCTACAGGACCCTACAAGTGGGCATACCACCCCATTACCTTGAGGCAGAGCCCGAGTTATCTCCTTATTTGACATTCTATGTCTTCTCTCTTTATTTTCTTGCCCTGGTATCTTTCCCACTGAAGTCGTTCTCAACTGACGCAGTTTTGTTTTGTTTTGCACTCTTATTCTTTCTTTTTTTTCCTTATCTCCTTTTTTCCACTTCCCTCCTACTCTTTTCTATCATACACCCTTGCTGGATTCCAGGTCACTATCCTCCACCTAGGGCAACTCAATTCAAATGCAGGGGGAACTTCTGCCTGCCCTCTGTGGGAGGAATGCACACCACACAAGGCAGCTGTGGCAGCCCTCGACAATGCTCCATACTGCTGAGACAACCTCCATAGGGCCTCTAAGTTGATCTTAACAACAAGGGAAATTCAGCCCAGTACCACTAGGTCCTTGCATTAGAAGGATATACCAATCTGCCATCATGGGGCAGGGCTCAAGTGTATCTGGGTCCACATTCAGGCAAGCAGCGATCAGCTACCTCTTTATTCTTTATGTTTTCCTTCTCTCTTCTCTCTTTGCCATGACAGTCAATCTTAGGACACACAGTTGTGTTTTTCCCCTTCTTTCCCTTTTATCTCCTTTCTTTCTCCTCTCTCTCTTTGCTCTCTTCGCTTCACTTTCTGCTTTTCTCTTTCTCTCCTCTTCCTCTCTTTCCTTACACATGCAACTGCTGGTTTCCAGACCTTGACCCTGCCTGCTAGCTACAATGCTCAGGGTACACCCACACACCCTCCTCAGCAAGCCAGTTACAGAGGGATATACCACTTGTCACCCAAGGTGCTCCAAGCACTGTGAAACAAACTACCATGGCCGACTTAGAAATCAGCCAGTGAAACGCCACATTTGTGGGCCCACAAAAATCTGACCAGTGTCCTATGAAAAGATTTTCCAACTTACATTGCATATAAAGAAATACTGTTTGGCTAGGGTAAGAGTGAAACCACAAGGAGATCCAGCAATAGCCTGACCCACCAGCCTTCCCCACAGTACACCTACCCACAGGGAGTTTGTAGAAGCACTCATATGAGACCTACAAGAGAGACCTCAGTGCTCTTCCACTCTGGAAGATGACTCCAGGCTCCTCTAAAACAATGTGTCATCAGCAACCAGCTCCAACAGTCTCAACAAAAAAGCAAGAGAAATATAAGACAATGCCTGTAAAAGGCATGAACCTAACGATGTACATAGACGAAGCAGATATTAACCAGCCACAAAAAGACATTTTCAGAATGCTAACTGGAGTCATACAGGATATGAGGAAAGTAATACAGAAAAGGATGAAGGGTAGAGGGGATAAAAGCAACACACCAAAGGGAAATACAAGACATAAGGAATGAATTAATGAAATCCAGTGGCAAATTGACAGACTTTGCCAAGAGACTTAAGGAGACAGAGAATTGTAGCAGTGACTTAGAGGAGAGCCAAACAGATCTCAACAAATGGGCAAAGCAATGTAATAAGACAGAGAAGCTTAAGAAAACCTGAAAGCTATATCTAGTGCTATGATGGGAAACAATATTAGAATAATTGGACTACCGGAGCAAGACACAACAAAGAATTCAACAGCAAAAATAGTGAGGGAATTCTAGAGGAAAACGTCCCCAACTTAATAAATAAAAATTAGGGAATCATTCAGAAGCCTGAAAAAATACCTGTCCGGCTGAACCTCAAGAAGTTATCAAGACACATAACAGTTAAACTACACAACTGTGAGAGAAAGGTGATCGTACGAGCAGCTAGAGAAAAGCAAATACTCACATATAAAGGTACTCAAAAAGAGTAGATTCAGACCTATCAGCAGACACAATGAAGAAAGGGATGGAATAGAGTAACGTATTCCCCAAATTGAAGAAAAGCAATGCAAGCCCAAGAATACTATATCTGACCAAATTATCTATTGAGATAGATGGAGAAGTAAGAGTCTTCCCAGACAAGGAAAGACTCAAAGAATACACAAAAATAGACCCAGTCCAACAAAAGTTCTTTAATGATCCTGTACGGGCAGAAGATCAACACTCATCGAGTGCAAATAAGAGACCATCACATAGAACAACTCCACTTATAGAGCAAAAAAGAGAAAATAGTCCCCAATATAGTTTTGACTCAATAGTGGAAAGAAGGAAAAAACGAACCTCTCTCTCTCTCTTACACACACACACACACACACACACACACAGACTCACACACACACACACACACACACACACACACACACACACCACAAGCTAAGGATAAGAAAGGTAGGTAGGAAAACACCCAACACAAAAGGTACAAGAGTCCACAGATTAATGTAATAACACTGAATATCAATGGCCTGAACTCAGGCATTAAAAGGCAGAAGCTAACAGATTGTCTCAGGAAAACAGCCTATCAATTTACTTCCTAGAGGAGACACATCTTAAGCTTGAAGACAAAAAGAGGTTGAGAATTAAAGGCTGGAGTAAAAATATACCAAACAAACAACAATGAAAGATAGTGATGTCAATCTCAGAAAAAAATGATCTCAAGGTTCAGGCCATAACAAGAGACAAGTTGGGGCACTATATAATGATCAAAAGAACAGAAGATAAAGAAACAGTGAGCATATTAAATATATGTGGACACAATGAGTGATTCATGAAATTCGTAATTCAAACAGTCCAAGTAATGAAAAAAGAAATCAGAGTCTCAAAAATTTTAGTTGATACTTTTGATACAACACTCACTGGAAAAGACATTACTGGGAAAGAAACTCAACAAGGAAACTATAGATCTAAACAGCACAATTGAAGGACTTCATTTGAGGTACATTTAGAGCATTCTCCTAAATGAAAAAAAATTCACTTTCTTTTCATGCCCACGTGGTATATATTCAATGAGAGACCACATGCTGGGGCACAAGTCAACCTTGAGTAAATTCAAGAACATAGAGATTATACAAACATCTCTCCAATCACTGTGCCATAAGGCATGAAGAAAACAAGGACAAACAATTGGACGATAAATAACTATCTACTGCAAAAGAAGTGGGTATTGACACAGATTAGAGACAAAATCAGGAAGTTTCTCAAACTCAATCTGAATGAAAATTCAACATACCAAAATCTTTGGGATACAGGAAAGGCATCAGAGGAAGGCTGATAGCAATGGATGCACAAGTGAAAAAAGAAGAGAGACTTGAGGATAATATACTGGCACAAAACCCACACTAATTAGAGCAGTGTCAGCAGCACAATCCTACTAATAGCAGAAGAATAGAAATAATAGAAATCAAGAAAACTATGGAAAAAAGTAATGCAGCTAAAAGCTGGGGTTTTTTTTGAAAGAATTAACAGGATTCATAGACCACTGACAAACCTACCCAAGGAAACATAGGAAAAAATGTCAATTGCAAGGATTAGGAATGAAACAAGGGACATTACAATGGACCCTAATGAAATCAAAAGGATAATTACACAATACTATGAAGACCTGTATTCTAACAAATTCAACAACTGGAACACATGGACAAATATTTGGAAACAGAATCCTTCCCTAGAGCATCCCAGATGGATTTCAAGAACCTCAACAGACCCATAGTAATAGAAGAAATACACAAGGTTATTAAGGAATTATCAACAAAAGAAATCCCCTGGTCCAGACAACTTCACAGGAAAATTAAACCAAGAATTCAGGAAAGAACTGACACCAATCCTACACAAAGTCTTCCAGAACATAGAAAAAGATGGACAACTCCCAAACTCTTTCTATGAAGTTAGTATAACTCTGATACCTAAAGCAGAAAAGAATTGAGAACTATAAGCTAAGCCCCCGTGGCACAGTGGTTGTGTTCAGGTCGTGTTCGGGACTGCGACCCACAGGGTTGACAGTTCAAATCCAACAGAAGCTCTCCAGGAGCAAGGCTGGTTTTCTGACTCTCACCAGGGAAGTGATGCAAAGAAGGGGAAAAAAAACAGAATTGAAAACTACAGACCAATATCCTTAATGAACATTGATGCAAAAATCCTTAACAAAATACCAGCCAATAGAATACAAAAGCATATTAAAAAAAGAAATCACCATGATCAAGTGGAATTCACACCAATGATGCAGGGATAGTTCAACATACAAAAGACCATTATTATTCATGATAAGAATCACATGATAATATGGATAGATGTGGAAAACACATTTGACAACATCCAACACCCATTCCTGTTTAAGACACTCAAGAAGATGAGACTGGAAGGAAAATGTCTTAATATTATACAAGCTATATATGAAAAGTCAACATCAAATGTGGTAGTCCATGGAGAAAATACGGAAACAATTCCACAGAATAAGGTGACCAGACAAGGATACCACTTGTCCTCACGCCTATTTAACATCATACTGTAGGTTCTAGCTAACAGTATAAGACAAAGAAAAAGACACAAATTTTCTATTAGGGGAAAGAAGAGGCAAAATTATCATTATTCACCGACAATATGATTCTATATATTGAAAAATCCCCCAAATTCCACTAGAGGACTGTTGGAAGCAATATGGAAGAATGGCAGGATACAAGACTAACAAAGAGAAGTCTATCAGTCTGCTATACACATCAGACAAGATCATAGAAGAGGCAATTAAAAAAGGTAGTACCCTTTGCAATAGACAAGCACAAATTGAAATATCTAGGAATAAACTGACTCAAAAAATGGTAATTTTGACAAAATTATAAAACACTATTACAAGGAATCAAGAGACATAAAGAAATGGAAGATATCCCATGCTCATGGATTGGAAATTCAATATAGTAAAGATGTCAGTTCTACCCAAGGCTCAATATATACGTTCAATGTTTTACCAATATGGACACCATCCTTCTTCAAAAAATTGGAAAAACTGATTAACAACTTATTATGGAGATGGAAGAAACCCAGAATTAGCAGAGAACTCCTCAAGAAGGGCAAAATGGGAGGACTTGCTCTACCTGACTTTAGCATGTATTATACAGCCATAGTTGTCAAAAGATTGTGGCACTGGTATAACAACAGATATGCAGACCAAAAGAAAAGAGCTGAATACCCAGAAGAAAAGCATCAGCATACAGGCAAGTGATTTCTGATAAGGGTCCCAAATTATCAAATTGAAAGCAGATACCCTCTTTAATAAATGGTGCTAGAAAAAATGGATATCTAACTGCTGAAAAATGAAGCAAGAACCTTATTTCACCCCATGCACAAGAATAAACTCATGGTGGACCACAGACCATGAGGTAAAACCCCAATAAGGGTCATTAGTGAGAGAATTGGGGCAAACCTGAGAACATTGGCACAGGGAATGCATAGGCTTTCAGAAAGTGGGAAGAATACAAATACAGAGGAGTCACAAATTGACAAATCAGATATACTGAAGATAAAACACCTGTGTACATCAAAAGAATTCACCAAGAGGGTATATAGAGAGCCCACTGACTGGGAAAACATCTTTAGCAATGACAAATCAGACAAAGGCCTTATTACTAAGATCCAAATACTTTTCAAGCTTACATAAGAGAAAAACTAATTGCCCACTGAGGAGGTAGGCAAAAGGCCTAAACAGAAGTTTCACAATGGAAGAAATCTGAATGGTCAATAAACATGTGAGAAAATGTTCTCAATGATTAGCCTGAAGAGAAATACAAATTAAAACAACTATAAAATACCATCTAACACCCTCAAAGATAGTTCAATTCAAAAAAATCAGGAAGCAACAAGTGATGGAGGGGTTGTGGTGAAATAGGGACTGTCATCCACTCCTGATGGACATGTAGGTATATAGAGACTATGTGGAAATCTATTTGGCACTTTTAAAAACAGATGGAAATTGAGCTGCCACATGACCCAGCAATCCAACTACTGGGAAAATAACCAGAAGAGGCAAGAAGCAAACCACTGCCAGACATCTGCATTCCAATGTTCATTGTGACACACTTTACAATTACTAGGAGATGGAAATAGCCCAAATTTCCATCAACAGTTGAATGGATAAAAAAACTGGGGTGCATACATACAATAGAATACTACACATCACTGAAAAGCAGTGAGGAGTGCATGAAGCATATTGCCATATGGGAAGTACAGGAGGAAATCATGCTAAGCGAAGTAAGCCAAGTGCAAAAGGACAAGTTCAACTTGAGATTGGTGAGATAAGCTTTAAAAAACAGAAAAGGGACATGGGGAAAATGCTACTCTACATAAAAATTTCTGGGATGAGGTCCAGTAAATATGGCAGGGGAAAAACCAAATCCAGGGCTACTTATGGCAACCAACTAAAAAGCAGGGTGCAGGAGAAAAACAGTGGGGTGAAGGGCACTAATCCACCCAAGGGGAGGATACTGTTTATTTAGCCACAGAGAAAGAGTGACCAGGTTAAACTTGATGTTCTAGGATGTGAATGAAGTGTGATGGCATTGAGCAGGAAGCCAGTGTAAGGGTCTGAGAGCACAACCCCAATCCAAACCATGTGGATAGTTGCCCTTCCCTGCAAAGGAATTTACTTTAGAGGACAGCACTGATGTTTGGGGAAGAAGGACATGTCTGACCAGAGCACACGAGAGCAAATGAAGAGGGAGGAAGAGAGACTGAAGACCATCTTGGCCCACAAAACCTTCAGGATGATATCCCCACGCAAAACAGCCAGTGCACAGAGAGGACCAGATAGTCAGCTCCACTATGTGACACAAAGTCCCTTGCCAACCAGTGGCACTACATGGGACAACACTGGAGACACGATGTTGCAAATGCACCCAGTCTGACCCTATCACACAGCGGAAAACACTAAGAGCAGAGCAGTGAAGAGAGCAGAGCATGGAGTTCCTGAGGGAGTGCCAAGGAGAAACTATGGGGCAAGGGCATGGAATCCCATCGGACTCAACTGGAGGTCACTCCTAGAGGTCAACAAACAGCCCTTAAACTCTTTATAGGACTTTCATTTTTTAATTATTACTACTTATATATTTTTCTGGATATTGGCTTTTCTCTGGTAGTCGTTCAGTTTTCTTTTGTCGCTTCCACTTACTATATCTTTTTTTGTGCATATTGTTATCTCTGCAGGTCTATCTAGATAAGGTAGAATGGATAATCAATCTCAAGGAGAAAATGACAGGAATAATGGTTCCAGAGGGATATAAGAGAGTGGAAGGTGGAGGAAAGGAGGTGGTTTGGGTCAACCCAAGGACAAGGGAACAAGTGATCCAAAAATCAGTGGGCATGGCAGGGATTATTCAAGGGTAGAATAACTGAGAGAAATTACTAAAACACAATGAAGACTGAGCATGATAGTGGGACAAGAGGAAAACAAAAGGCAAGAGAGGAAAGAAATAGGAGGCAAAGGGTATTTATAGAGGCATAAATACAGGCATGTACATAGGTAAATATATTTATATATGATGATGGGGTAAAAGATCTACATACATGTATTAATAGTTTCAGTGTTAAGGAGCAGATGGACATTGAACCTCCACTCAAGTACTTCTTCAATGCAAGACCATTTTAGTCTATCAAATTAGCATCCCATAATGCTCCCCTTTCTGACACAAAAGCTGAAGACAAATGCATGCATAAGCAAATGTGTTGAAGAAAACAGATTGTGCCTGGCTTCCAAAAGATATAGAATCTGGGGTCTTAAAGGCTTGAGGGTAGACAAGTGATCATCTAGCTCACAAGCCACAAAGCCTACATGGAAGAAGTGCACCAGTCTGTGTGACCACAAGGTGTCCAAGGGATCCGAAATCAGGCCTCAAAGAACATAAAATCATATCATTTTGTGCTGACATTCCTGACATGGTCACTGAAGAAAAATGTATGCATAAGCAAATGGTGAAGAAAGCAATGGTACCCAAGAGTCAAAAGATATAGTATCTGGGGTCTTAAAAGCTTGAAGGTAAATAAGCGGCCATCTAGCTCACAAGCAACAAAGGCCACATGGAAGAAGCACACCAGTCTGTGTAATCACAGGTGTCAAAGAATCAAGTATCAGACATCAACGAACTAAAAATTATATTATTGTAAGTGAGGAGGAGTACTTGTTGGGAGTCCCAAACCCATCTGTAGGTAATGGACTTCCCCTTACAGAGGGGTCTCAGGAATGAAACAAACCAGTTAGGGTACGGTGCAGCAATGATGAAGCATACAACTTTCCTTTAATTCTTCAATGTTTCCTCCTCCCCACAGTCATGATCCCAATTCCACCTTACAAATCTGGCTAGACCAGAGGTTGTACACTGGTCCTAAAAGGAGCTGGAAACATGGCGAATTCAGCACAGATGATCCCTTCAGGACCAGTGATGAGAGTGGGGATACCAGGAGGGTAGAGGGAAGATGAGGTAGAAGAGGGGACCTGATTATAAGGATCTACATGTAACCTCTTTCCTCGGTATGGACAACTGAGAAGTGGATGAAGGAAGACATCAAATAGTGTAAGATATGTCCAAGTCATAAAAATTTATAAATTATCAAGGGTAATGACGGGAACCCTTGGGAAGCAGGGAGCAGGGAAGGAGGGGAAAAATGAGGAGCCAATGCCAAGGGTTTAAACAGAAATAAAATATTTTGAGAATGAGGAGGGCAACAGATGTACTAATGTGCATAACATACAACAGATGTATGTATGTATTGTGATAAGACTTTTATGAACCCCCAATAAAATGATTAATCTAAAAAAAAGAGGCAAAGATAAAGGGAGGAAGGAAGGAAGGGATACTGAGACACTGTACAAAAAAGGATTGGTTGACATTCAACCATTTCAAGAGGTGGTATATGATTGAGAATCAGTGGTTTTGAGAAGATCAAGCAATATTAAAGGTGTTAGCAAAAAACCAAGCTCCACAAATTGATAATATATCAATTGAGAAGTTTCAATAAGATGGAATTACTCACTCATGTATGTCAAGGAATGTATAAGACAGCTAGCAGGCCAACTGACTGAGAAACAAATCCATATTGGCATCCAGTCCTAAGAAGTGATCCAACAGAGAAATTACCAAATAATATCTTTAATATCACATGCAAATATAATTCACCTGAAGATAATTTAAAAATGAATAATACCAATACATTGAGAAGCAGCTACCACATACTCAGGCCAAATTGAGAAAAGGGCATGGGACAAGTATAGCTCAGGTCAAATTGATCTTGGCTGATAGAAGAGAATACGAGAAAGATGTTTAATGTGCTATTAAGGATGCAAAAACACTCAACTGTGTGGATCATGACAAACTATACATAATACTGCAAAGAATGAGAATTCTAGAACATTTAACTCAAGAACTTGGACAGAGAAAAAGAGTCAGTTGTTTGAACAAATCGCAGTGACATTTAATGGCATAAAATCAGGAAATGTATATGTCAGGATGATATATATTCACCATACTTACTTATTCTGTGTACTGGGCAAGTAAAACTGAATGTCTTTGTGCAGCAGGCTGGCGTATGAAATAAGGTATCCCAAGAAACTTAATGAGGGGAGTTAGTTAGCTTTATTGACCAAAAGAATTACCGCCAAGTGTCTTGTTTTGAGGATTATGGCACAGTGAGATGCCCTTTGGTGTTTATTAGCAACCCTACAATAACTTTGTCATGTTGAGCTGGAGCAAGGCAGAGGCCAAGGGGCCATGTGGCTGAGACTCAAAGAAAAGAGAGAGGCTTGTCTGTGGACACAACTAAGAAGACTGTTAGAATAATGGTATTCAAAATGTTTGTACCCAGTTAACTTCCTTAAAAATGCCATAATGGTAATTTTTGTAAGTTCTGTGTGGCCAATGCAATGAATACTTGAACTCAATTGAAGGATAGAGAGTGCTATAAAGGAACAATTGGTGACGGATTTGGTAGGAAGGTTGAGGGGTACGGCTTGTCTGAGTTAATAGAACCTGACATTGTGCGATTCTTATATGGAGTGTGACTTTGCTTCCCCTTTGTCAAGTTGGAGGAAATTGTACACCAACACCATGGTCATTCTTGTTTACAAGCACGCAAAAGGATGATGTCTCAAAAATCTCAGAAGTGTTTAGGAGATCTAGCATGAAACTTTAATTCCAAAAGGACTTTGAAACACATGGATTTGTCAATATTTTTATTCTGATATTATTTCTGCATTTCACCACAGGAAGAATGTCTACAAACTTTCAAGAAATATGCATCTAAAGTATATTTACCACAATTAAGAGCAATTGTGGTCAAAGGCTAAAATGTTAGTGAGATGAAGAAAGTTGTTGAGATTGAATATGTAAAATAATCCTACGGATATTTGTGATAGTTAGGTTTATTTTTCCAACTTGGCCAATAGAAACATGTGGGCAGGGTTTAATCAGGTCACAGCTTGATTGGAGGGCAACTGACATAAAGACCGCTGGCATTCCTTCTCCCTGTTGCTCCCCAGTGCCTGGATCAGTGTGCTGCTGCTTTAGCTAGTTCTTTGCCTCAACCTGTGCTACTTTTGCTGTGGATCAAGCAAAACCAAATACTTCTGGTGCATACATTGCTTGAGTTTGAGGCTAGTGAACTCTGTCTTCATGCTTGAGTTCCAGATCCCTTCAGAGCCTGTTTTGATAACCTCCCATACTGCTCACTGCTTCTGACCCAGCCTACCTTCTACTGGCTGCTGGTAGACTCTGCAAGCCTTGCCTGAGAGAAGGCTCCACTGTCTGCATCCTTGACCTTGAGCCCCACAGCCCATGTCAGTTGACGGGTTTCCATTATATTAAGCGTTCCACAAAAGTAAGCTGAACTGAGTCCCCTCTACTGCTCTGTGGACTAATTAGATGTTAAATTGCTTCTTGTTGTATAAATCAATCTATCTATAGAATCCTGGTTTTATTTCTCTAGAGAACCCTGACCAAAACAGTGTTTAAAAAAAATGAATGCTCAAATTATAGAACAATGTTATGGCTATCACATGCAAGTAAAATTTGCCATATTCAAAAGAGTATGTGGAACAAGGGCTATCATTGGTGATAGCAGATGGATCTTGGCTTACAGCAGGGTATATAGGAAAGATGCCTACTTGTATTCTATTGACTACATGCAAGGATTTGTGTGGATTATAACAAACTAAGGATATCCTTGAGAAAATATGAATTCCAAAACAATTCATTGTGCTTTTGAATCAAAACACAGCTGTGAAAACAGAAAGAACAAGGGAATATTGCAGATTTTAAAATCAGAAAACATCTGTGTCAGGATTATATCATATTCACCATCCACATTTAATTTGAATACTGAGAAAATCACCAAAGAAGCTGGTTTATGTGAAGAAGAATGTGGCAACAGAATGGCAGGAAGGCTTATTAACAACCTTCTAATGGCTGGACATGAGAATGAGGTGAAACACTCTGATAAAGATCAATGATTGTCTAGATTACAATCTAATCCATTCAGTATGGCTTAGAACTCAGTGCAAACAAGACCAAAATCTTCACAACTGAACCAAGAGGGTATCATCAGGGCACAGGGAGGAAGGCAAGAATTTTGTCTTACTAGGATCAATGCACCTGGAAGCAATGTTCAAGAGCGCAAAGCACATGTGGCATTGGGTAAAGATCCTGCACAAGACCTCTTTAGTGTGGTGAAGAACCAGGATGTTACCTGGAGGCCTACGGTGTGCCTGACCCAAGTGAAAGTTTGTCATTGAATAAGGAAGACCAAAGAATAATTGATGCACTTGAATTATAGTGCTGATGAAAACTATAGAAAATATCATGGACTGACAAAGGATCTGTGTTGGAAAAGGTATAGCCAGAATGTCCCTTACAAGCCAGGATGGAGAGATTCAGTCTCTTGTACTTTGGACGTGTTGTCAGGAGAGGCCATTACCTGAAGATGGAAATCATGCGTGGTAAAATAGAGGGGTGGCAAAGCAGAGGACAACGTTCAGCAAGATGGATTAATACAGTGGCTACAACCATGGGCTCAAATACAGAAACGAATGTGAAGCTGGTGCAGAGCCAGGCAGTATTGTGCATAGAGTAGCTAAGGATCAGAAATGAGTCGGTGCCACTTAACAATAACAAGAAGTTATAATTGACCCCCTTTTTATGAATGTCTTCTTACTTCCGATATATTATTATACCATTCAACTTTCAAATACGACCTCTTTCCTTCCAATCTTCCTAGCACTTATTTTAGCTCTGGATTATGAGCTTGATTCTTGATCACAGCAGAGCAATTCCAAATAAAACACATTTTTAATAAAATGAAAGTGATCTACAATATCACCCAGAGATAAATATTTTGATATTGTTGTCTTTCAGTATAGTACACATTTTGTAAATATTTTAATTGAGTTCATACATTGTGGCCAATTTTATTTTCTATTTATTTTGACTTCTACTCTGTTGTCAGTGCTCAGTAAGTATCTCTAATTCATGATCTCGAGCAACTGTGAAGTACTGCAACATGCTAATTACCAAATCAGGTTTTGTTTGTCTGTTTGTTAAAAACTCTTACCTAATTTCAGGTCCTTTCCCAACTTCTAGTCCCACTATGCTTGGTGAAATCCTTTTCTGAGTCTGGATTATCACAAAAATCTACATAGTCTTGTCTCAAACGTGTGTGTTTTCACCATTTACTTCTTCCAAGTAAAGTTTTGTGAAACACACACACACAAAAATGAATATAAATAAAGCTGGAGTGAGACTGTATTTAGCACTCTGTTTAGTTTGCAGCTTTTTGCCTGAAATGCACAGTCTAGGTTGCTGCAATTCATGCTGGCGTCTGGGCTCTAAGTCTTCTCCTCTGCAGGTGAATCATATTTCCTGATTGCTTTACCAGCACAGGTCCTACTAGATTCCTACACTTTGGACATCTTATCACATGAAAACAGTTTGGAAAAGGACATCATGCTTGATAAAGTAGAAGTTCATCAAAAATGAGGGAGACCCTCAAGGACATGATTTGGCACAGTGGCTGCCACCGTGGGCTCCAACAATAAATTTTGAGAATGGTATGGGACTGCACAGTGTTTCATCCTATCGTACAAAGAGATGCTCTGAGCCAGACCTACCCTGACTACTAACAACAAACAAAACCCACAGGACATACTAGAACAACACATAACATACTCTATGACTTTGAAGCATTATGGTCTAGTTAGGAAGGAAAATAACTCATAAAACATAAGAGCATGTATTTATTTATTTGCTCAAGTGGATGCCCAAAGAATGCTCAAGAAGCATGGCATGCTGGTTATTTTTGTATCAAAATTACTAAGCTATGGAGCTTTCATTTTTGGTTAAAAACTAGTATAGATGCTCTAATGCCCTGATGATACACTGGTTACGCCTTTAGCTTCCATCCATATGGTTGGCAATTTGAAACCACCAGCAGCTCTGAAAGAGAAAGTCTGGGCTTTTTAATATTGCAAAACAATTGCAGGCTCAGAAACCCATAGGGAGTCGCTGTGATTCAGCATTGCCTCGATGGCAATGAGTTTGATTTGTATGTATGTAGGTATATGTATCTAGGTGACATAGTTCTTATGCATTAAACTGGTAAGGGCCTCACTGGTATTTCAAAACCAGCAGCTGCTCCCTAGAAGAGACATGAGGCTACTTGAATTATAGTCTTGAAAACTGTGCTATGGGATCACTATGAGTCAGAAAAAGTTCAATGGTAGTCAGAGGAAGATAAGTAGAAATAAACACTTATAGTCAAATTGACTATATTGGAAGTTACCCTTCACCATGTAAGTACACCTTATCCAATCAGTTGTAGACCTTAAGAGCAGACCCTGAGGTTTCCTAAAAAGAAAAGAATTTTTCCTCAAATGTTCAACATAAATGTCCTGTCTAATCTACATTTCCATTCTAAAGATTGCTTTAGAAAGATATCTAGTAAGATAACAGACTAGGCAAAAAGTTACACACAAGGATTTGACAGATCAGATGAAACAGATATGGATTATAATCCTAGGACCTTGGGCTTCAGAGGAAAGGATAAAACAATGGCTTAAACACCACCTATTAGAAAATGTTGGACAAAGGTGGTAAGAGAGGAAACAGAAAAAACGAATTGATGGTTTGACATGGCAAGTTTGATGTGGACCTAAGTATGAGAACAAAAATACCAATGGTTGAAAATGGAAAAAAAAAATAGGATCTTCTCTTGATCCTCACACTCTCCTGGTGACCCAAAGAGTGGAACTTCATCCTCCTAGTTGCAGATTACACACACATTACAACTGCCTCACAGCCACTTCTCTGTCTGAAGTAAGAGTTACATCCTGTCAAGGTGACCGCAACTCATAATGACTTTATGTACTAAAAATAGTGGCCCGATCCAGGACCATCCTCACTATTGTTATGTTTGAGCCCAATGTTGCAGCCACGATGGCCATTCATCTTATCGCAGGCCTTCCTGTTTTTCACTGACCCCCTACTTTACAAAGTATGATATCCTTTTCTAGGGCATGGTCCCATCTGAAAACATGTCCAATGTACATGAGTTGCAGTCTTGCTATTCTTATTTCTAAAGAGCATTCTGGCTTCTTCCAAGACCAGTTTGTTTTCTTTTCTAGCAATTCATGTTACTTTCATTATTCTTTACCAACATCATAATCTAAGCGCATTAGTAGTTCTTTGGTCTTCTTTATTCATTATCCAGATTCCACACGCATATGAAGCAATTGAAAATGCCATGATTTGAAACATGTGAAACTTAATACCCAAAGTGACAGCTCTGTTCTTCAACACTTTAAATACATCATGTGCCATAGAGCTGCCCAAAACAATGCAGCATTTTTTTTCACTTCTGCTTTCATGACCATTGATTGCAGATCCAAATAAAATGAAATCCTTAACAAACTCAGACTCTCCCCCATTTAGCTTGCTGTTGTCTATTGGTCCAGTTGTCAGAATTTTTCATTTCTTTACATTGAGCTGCAATCTATATTAAAGGTTGTCTGATATTCCTCAGTGTTTCGAGTTCTCTTCAATTTTAACAAAGAGGGTTGTGTCATCTGCATATCCCAAGTTCTTAGTGAGTCTTCTGCTAATTTTGATGTCTCAAAAATCTTAACATAGTTTAACTTCTTGGATTTTAGGGGGGAGGCATCAAGGCTGGCAATCGTGGGAGCTACCCAGTCTTGCTTCTGGACAGCTGTTGCTGGATTTGAACTGCCAAGCCCATGGGCCACAGTCCTGCACTCAACCACTATGCCACTGGGGCTCAGCCCCAACTTCTTGGATTTTTTGCTCAGCATACAGATTGAGTATATCCACTAAATGGATACAACTCCAACACACTCCTTTCCTAATTATAAACCATGTGATACCCATGATTCTTTTTAAAAGCTACTTTGTGTTCTATGTACAGGTTCTACAAGTACAATTGTATTCTAGACTAACGTAAATGTCCTGCCTAGACTATACATTCTTCACAATGTAACTTCCTGTGTATAAACTACTTCAATTATTTGCAATTATTTTCAGTAAAATTATACTTGCAGTGATATTAATGATATTGGTCAATAATTTGTCCATTTTGTTAAGTCGCATTTTTTCTGTTGTTTCTTTTTAAATCACTTTTTGGGGAAAGTCACATTTTTTAAATAGATACAAGTATGGATCTTTTCTAGCCACTTGGACAGACCACTGCCTTACAAATTTCTTACCATACATGAGTGTTTCAAGAATTGCCTCAGATTGTTGAAACATTTAAATTGGCATGCTAACCCGCATTAGGAGAATGCAAAATAATACTAATCTAGCACTAATGGGAAGAATATAACCCGTAGTATATTCCTAGTTTTTAATTCCACTTTTGAGCTACTTTCTGTTCAACCTTTGGTGACCCAGGCCACATGATGCAAACAACTGAGACTAGAGTCTATTCTTTCAAGGTGCAAAAGATCTTTCATAGTCCTCACCACAGATTCGATGGAAACCCCACCAATCAAGGGCTTTGGTTCAAATGTCTTACTTTGCTGGAGCCAAAGAAATACTGCTTTAAGACTGCCATACATTTACTACTTTTATGTTTTCTTTGCTTATTTATGATGTGTTAGTCTCACAGGTGTTGTTCTGCCTTTGTGAATGAATGCTATTGAAAAGTTTCTCTTACTCTCCAACCCTCATTTTTTGTGTAAAATAGGGTCCTGTCACTTCAGGTTTTAATCTGTACAAATCACATGGTACATCACAGATTACATTGTAATCTGTTAAAATTCATGTACTGAAAAGCTAGACTGTCTTACATAATTTCTTTTTCTCAACACTGTTTTTAATTGTACACCATTGGCTAAATTAATGATACTATAAATATAATTACCTTATGCACCATGAAGTTGGTTAATGTATCTATCATAAAATGAAAGAGATGTCGCTAAAGTTAACCATATACATATAAATATACACACACCATAGATATATGAATGGAATTGGGGATCACAATTAATCATAGCCCTAACCTAAAAACAATTCATTCTTATGGCATGGCCTTACTCTGAGGCAGTTGTCTTGAATGACATAGTTTATTATCCTCAGAACCTATCCTCATCATCTATCTCTGTTGCTCGATCTATACCTAGACTCAAGTCCCTGCAACCACTGGTTTTTCAAAGGATCATGGAAAATGGAATTGAAAGATAATACATTTTTTTCCATGAACTTTTTCAATCACTTTTGTTTTAAGGGCCTGGGAACAGTACAGAAGAAACATAAAATTGGATAAACTTGAATATCCTAATATGGGTTTATAAAGATGGTTGCATGAGCAAAGTGCCCTACCTCCTGGGTTTCACAAGGGCACAGGGAGTGGGAGAGGAGAATCACTCTCAGCATCAGCTTCAGACCAGTTCTTAAGGGGTAGAGGTCAGTCACCTTCCATTATTAATTCTGGCACCAATCAACCTTCCCATGCCATTCTCTGCTCATTTGGGTTTTAAAATTCTTTGTAGTGGTCACACAGAACTCACTGACCATACTCACTATTTTGAGGTTTATTCATGATGCTAACAGGTTATAATTTAGGATCAGATATGTTTCAAATATAGTTCTTTGTTCAAGATAGCATTTCACTTAGCCACTTAGCATGACTGCTACTCCGTTCAGACAGTGTTTTTCAGCAAACTGCTTTCAAAGTGTTGTCAGCACAGCACTGCTGGTAAATACCCAAAGGGAAGTTCCCTCCAACATCAGCATCAGCCCGAATGTGTTTGATTTTAGCTCTATGGCTCAGCAAACATAACCACTTTGATTAAGTGCCTGGAGGCATCCTACTCTGCAAGTGAGCCTCCTGCGAAAGACCCTCCATTGTACCTGTGCAGAAGGCCAGGGACCCCCGCCTCTGCCTCTGCTGCTGCAATTCCTCACATCTCTTCTGGTGTCGTGGATTTCTATCACCTTGAGGCTCCCTGCACCTGTAAAACTTTTAGCCTCAAAGCACTCTGTTTACGGTTGCTATGACTCAGAATCGACTCACTGGCAGTAGGTTTGAAGACGGGGCATGATCCAGAGCAACCGTGAGCACCTAAAAATGCTTGGAAGAAGCTCCTCGTAGGCTACAGAGTTATGTGGCAAATATCAGTGGAGGAATCTGGAAAGCAAGAAACACGCCTGAATACCTTGTCAACTTCCAATATATATTTTAATCATTGTATTGCAGGCTCATAAAGCTCTTATCACAATCCATACATTCATCTATTGTGCCTAGCATATTTGTATATCTATTGGCATCATCATTTTCAAAACATTTTCTTTCTACTTGAGCCCTTGGTATCAGCTTCTCTCCCCCCCCCTTTCATAAACCCTTGAAAATTTATAAATTATTATTTTTTCACACCTTCACTGCCTGATGCTTCATTCACCCACTTTTCTGTTGTCTGTCCCCCTGGGGGGCGGGTTATAGATAGATGGTTGCGATTGCTTGCCCCTTTCTCTGCACACCTTCCTCTTACCCTCTGACATTGATATTTGCTACTCTCAATATTGTTCCTGGAGGGTTTATCTGTCCTGCATTCCCTGTGTTTCAAGCTCTTTCCGTACCCACATACATGCTCTGGTTTGGTCTGGCTTGTTAAATTGGGGTCATGATAGTGGGATGAGGGGCAGGGGAGAATCAAAGAACTAGATGAAAGTTGTGTGTTTCAATGGTGCTATACTGCACTTTTACTGGCTGAGTTCCTTCTGTGTAAGGGGATGATGTCCAATTGCCTACACATGGGTTTTGGGTCTCCACACTCCTGCTCATTCACAATGATATGCTTTTTTTGTTCTGGGTCCTTGATGCCTAAAAAAGGCAGTCATCTAGCTGAGACACAGCAAAACCCACTTGGATGAAGCATACCAGCCTATGTGATCATGAGGTGTTGATAGGAGCAGGTATCAGGCATCAAAGACTGAGAACCAAATATCATATCCTTATAACTTCATGATATCATAAAAAATTATATTGATTTTTAACTAAGTTAACCAGGTTGTTTTAAGTTGGGTCCTTTAGAGAAGCAAAACCAGTGTGTGTATACAAAGGGTTACTCCACAAAAAACTGATTTGTTTCAAAGTTCTGTGTTTAAATTTTTTACAAAGCACCGTATCACCTTCCAATTACTCTTCATTGCACTTAATACGTTTTACAAATCCATGACTCCATTGTTGGAAACTTTTTTTAAACTTATCTGTTTGGATGAATGACAATGCCTCCCTTGTTTATTTTCTTTACCTCTTCTACATTGTCATATCACTGTCCTTTCATGTCGCTCTTCACTCCTGGAAACAAAAAGATGCTTCATAGAGACACGGGCAGGCGAGTAAAGTGTCTGGGGCAAGAGAGTATTTTTGCTGTATTTTTGTCCAAAGGACCTGATCCTGGTGCACTGAAATGGCAGCCTGAGCATGTGCGTTGTCATGGTGGCCAAACCAGACCCCATCTGTCACAAATCAGTTTTGTTCTGTCACATACTATAAAATAACCCTTTCAGAACCTCTAAATAAAAAGCTTGCTTAACATTCTGGCCTGTTGTAACCAAATCCAAATGCACTATCCCCATCACATTAAAAAAAGTGGAGTATTGTCTTGATCTTTGATTTCACTTGATGAGCTTTCTCTGAGTGAGGTGATGATGCTGTCTTCCACTGGTTTGATTGATGTTTGTTTTCAGGATCGTAAGGATAGCACCATATTTTGTCACCACGGACTAACATTGTGGGGAGAAAGTCTGGCTTGCTTCAGAGCTGTTCTTCCGAAATATGACTTGCTTCCACTTTTTGTTCTTTTGCCTGGTCAGTCAGAACGCTAGACTAAAAATTTGCAGCAACCCTTCTCATTCTCAAATATTTCAGTAAAATTTACTAATTTGTCAGCATGGTCCAGATAACTTCCCCATCTATCTCTTCAATGGTCTGTCATCAGGTGATTAACATGTCCGTCTAATATAGACAGTGTTATTCTTGGAGCAGACAGAGAAAAAATTCACTCTTTTGTGAAAACAAAATAATGACTAAAGCTCTCTCTTTTGTTTGATGCAAGTGATGTTTGCTCCATCACTTATGGTAACTCTAACCCCAATTGTAAGAATTGAGTTTTATGTCAACTTTGCTATGCCAGGATTATCAGTAGGTTGGCAGTTGAGGCCCAGAAACTCCCATGATATGACCACACAGAACATAATTAACTCCATGAAGGGACCTGTTGTGAATCCCCAAGTTATAAGATTAGGGAGGATATTGACACTTGCCTCTGTCATTACCTATAAGGAATGTCTAGCTATTCACAGCGGCCATTTTTCATGCATTACAGCTCACAAAATATATACACTTGCATAATTGTCTTAATTGTCTTAATTTGGTGTCCTGCATTAATTGAGGTAGGACAATAGAGGATTAAGAATATGGACTAGCATGACAAATGGAAAAAAGAATCCAGAAAAGCAAATGGAATGTGTGGTTAATCGCCTCCATAATTAGCAGTCTCTTTTGCCATGAGAACAGAACTGGATGATGTACCTGTTTGCTGTTGCTACCCCACTCCTGGTACCAGTTTTATTAGCCAGACTTTCCTAGAGAAACAAAACCAGGACACTTATGTGGAACAATTAATATACTGAAGGTCTTTCAACTCATTCAGGCAGCTGCTCCAAGGTCAAGATCAATTTCTTACTGGAATTTTTTTACCTACTCTGGATACAGATTTGCATGTAATGCTTCTGCCAAAACTACTATTTGTGGACTTACAGAATGCCTTATCTATTGGCATGCCATCCCACACAGCATTGCCTCAAATCAAGGAATTGACTTCTCAGCAAATGAAATGTGGCGATTGGTCCATGTCCATAAAATTCACTGGTGATATAATGTTCCTCATTATCCTGAAGCACCTGGCTTGATAAAACTATGGATTGGCATCCTAAAGACACAATTACAGCAGCACCTGTAGGTGGCAACACCTTGCATGACTGGAGCAATCTTATCAGGAGGCTGTATATGCTCTAAACCAGTGGCCAATATATGGTGCTGTGTTTCCAATAGCCAGGATGCATGGGTTCAGGAAACAAGGGTTGGAACCAGAGTGGCACCACTCACTATTACACCTAGTGACCCACTTGCAGAACTTTTGCTTCCTGTCCCATCAACTCTATGCTCTTCCAGCCTGCAGGTCTTAGTTCCAAAAGATTTCTTTACCTGAAATCACAGAACTAATTCCACTGAATTGGCAGCTGAAAATGCCCCAGGCCACTTTGGGCTCCTCATGCCTTTGGATAAACAGGTAAAGAAAGGAGTCACTATTCTGAGTGATGTGATTGATCCGGATAACCAAGGGTAAGTTAGGCTGGTGCTACATAATGGAGGTAAAGAAGAATATGTCTGGAATCCAAGAGACTCTCTAGATTGTGTCTTAATACTACCATGTCCTGTGATTAAAGTAAATGGGAAACTACATGTGGCAGTCACCTAATCTGGTGTCAATTTGAGGATTAAGAGTGTAGGGGTGGAGTCTAGCCTGTCAATCTGGAGATAGCCAATAAGACCTCTGTGTGGGCATGGCCTTCTCTGAGAATTCTGGGAAATCTGGTACTTCCTTCTTCAAAGCAGGAGACCTTTGGAGACTCTCTACTGACAAGACTGTCATCCTGTGAAACATACCTGAGGAGAAGCCACATAGACCTACCCTGATGCAACAAAAATCCTGGACCTATGTGGAGACTCCATGGGGAGACTCCTGCTAGTGTTGAGATTCTTACACCACTGGATCCAAAGAATTTCTACCCACTGGTTTGTGATTGTTCTGCACTTGGCATCAATGCATATGTTTTGTGGGTCTGAAGAGGACTTTGTAGATTACTGTTGGATTTATGGGCTTATCTCAGACTTATGGACTTGTTCTGAACTGAGCTGGGATGTTTTCTTGATGTACAATTATCCTTTTTATAAAACTCTCTTATGTGCATATGTGTGTTTATGAATTTATTTCTCTGGCCTACCCAGACTAACATACTAGAGCAACCCAATCCTGACAGGACTTCTAATGACCCTCAGAAATGAAGGTCAAGGTCACCCCACCAATCAAAGAATTATACCCAGCTGAGTTGCTGGTTAAAGGCCAAAGAAATGTTGAAAGGGTAGTGGAAGAAGGTAGTTCTATCTATCAGTTACGACCATGTGATCAACTGCAAAAGCGAGGTTTGCTGTTGTCAATATTTCTTCTTTTATGCATTTCTAAAATATTTTTCCTTTGATCATGTACAGTTTACCAGATAAAGTAGATTCAGTATTTTCATTTATATGTATGATAGATAATATGATGTTAAAGTATGTGTTTTCATTAATATGTGGAAATTATATACGGCTAAAGAATTGTGTACAAGTGCCAAGTTGGCAAGGGGTGAAATAGTTAAGTCAACTAGGTCTCTATAGAAACATATTGGTGGAGTTTGATCAGGTTTCAACTAGCCCGCCTTCCCTTTTTCTCCCTGGTGACCAGACCAACACTCTACTGCCTGAGCTAGTCCTTTGTCTTAACTATCTCAACCATGTGCTGGGCTACTGTGGACTTGAAGGACCTTCAGTACAATAACTCTTCCTTCCATGAAATGAGTTAAACTGAGCCCACTGTACTGCTGTGTGGACTAATTAGCTGTCATAGTCCGTGTGTGTGTGTGTGTGTGTGTGTGTGTGTGTCCTGGTTTATTTCTCTAGAGAACCTTGCCTAACATAGTACCATTTGAAATGTTCTAATTAAAAATGTATATATAGAAACATCCTTCGCAAAAGGAAGGAAAAATGCAGAGCTGAATTTCAGATTTTAATGGAATCCAGATTTACTGAAGCCATGATGGTTGGCTGGATACAGTTCTGCAACTATTATCTTGAGTTAACCTTTATTCATTCTTTTCATTATCGTTTGGGTAGTATTTTACCCAGCATATCAGTTTTCTACTTAACAATTTATAGACATCTTGTTTTGTGACTTTTTTTGTGGTTACAATTCCCTCAACACTCTTCCCCTTCCAAAATGTGCTGTTCCCCCACATCAATCCATTTCTCTTTATATGCAATCTTTTGCCCTTTTAACTTTGTTTTTATCCAAATATTGCCCTGTAAGTGTCTTAGAGTTGGTTGTACTGAGTAGTAGTCCAATCTTCCTGATGTTATTGTTCATTTGTAGGCTTTAATATTTGGAGCTCAAAATTGATTCCTTCTCCTGAGTTCGTTTCTAGATTTAAGAGTGTCTAAGAGTCAAAAAAATAAAAAATAAATAAAATTTGAAAAAAGAGTGTCTAAGAGTCGGTCTGAATTTCCATCAGACCAGTAAATCTGATCTTTTTTAATGATTTTGAATTTGTTTCCCTTTACTTTCTCCTCTACTCAGAATGTCCTATTATGATTTTGATCTGAGTGATTGTAGGTCCGCACCAGGCACAACTTAATTCTTATCTCAAAATAGTGTCTTCTGGATTGTTTGCTGAGTCTTTGATTTCTTCACTCTCCTTTGCTCCAGATGGCATTCCTATAGTTACATCTTAGATTTTTCAACTTTAAACTAAAATCATTCCCTGAAATGTGCTTTAGCCCATCTAATAGTTTGACTTCATTAATAGATAATGTCTTTCTTGAATTTAATTTTTTAAAAAGAATTACCCATCTGGAATCAAATTGATCACATTAAGTTGAAAGACTACATTAGAAACATAGAGAGCAGTGAATTTATATAATAATGGAGGAACAATTTTTTAAAAAGTGATATAATTGTCCAACTGGAAGAATGAAAGCAACATTGACTGGTAAATGTAAAATTTGTATAATTGATGAATGCTCTGCTATTCATATTATCAGCAACAATATGTTTAATTTTTAATATTTAAAAAAGCATATAGGCCAAAAAAGGATTAACTGTGAATACTCATGGAAGAGGTAATATGGATAGAAGGAAGGATGAGTTAGAATGTAGCAAAGATGGAAGAAGAAAAGAGTATTCCCAACAGCAGTGATCTACCCCACAACTAGCAGCTTCGCCTGCTAGGAATACAAATTCTCAAGTTCCATCCCACATCTACCAAATAAGGATCTGAGGGAGATTGGACCTAGTCACCTGTATTTGACTAGCCCTCTTTGTGATGCTGACTTAATACCAAAAAAAAAAAAAAGGTTGTCATCTAGTCATTTGTGATGAATGTACATCTGAAGTGATATTGAGGTACAAAGAACTCTATTACATAGTTTTCAATAGCTGGTACCGTAGAAGTAGATCACCAGGTCTTTCTTCTGAATACTTCTGAGGGATTGCAAATCAGCATCCTTTTGGTAAGCTACTGAACAGTTAACCAGGTGCACCAACTTCAAACTCCTTCGAATACCACAATTGTGCAGTAGATGAAAAGGTTTAAGAGTGCAACCATGATTATATAAATACAAGAATGAGTTAATGAATTTGTAAACCTCAATCCAAAAATATCTCTTGAAGTTTTCTTTAATTCCAATAATATAGCTTCATTAGTAATGAATGTCCATTCGGGTGTCTGGTACATGAAATATGGGTTGGATCTTGAAAGAGGTGACCGAGTGAGTGTAAGAAGGAATAGATACATAAATAACATGAGAATGCTCCTGCCCCAAAGTAAGCATTTAGTTTGGTACCAAACACTGCCGTGTATGATCAAGGTGAACCCCAAAATACTATGCATGAGACCCAGGCACAGTGTTCTGGATTTTCTACAAAAACAAAGTTATGTCGAAGACTTTTCTCAATATTAGTCTTGAGTGGTGAAAAATTAATACACTTTAAAAAGTTCATCTGTAAAACTTAAAAGTTATCAGTCATAGAATTATGGTAATTGAAAGAGAGACTTTAGAGCCAAACTGCAGAGGATGTGAAAGTTACATTAATTGTCCAGAAGGCAGCTCTTTGTGTTAAATATGAGAATGTAACCTCCGCTGTAAGCTTTTAGTGAAATTAAATCTCTTAACATTTGGCCACTTTTTTTTTTACTTTCCCGTATAAAGGACTGGAGAGCCCACCTCCCGGAAATGAAAAGCTTTGACTCTCATGGTGATTTGCAAGAGAGAGATGTAATGCATCACCTGACTAAAGACAAAAACTTTGATCTCTATGAAAAAAAAAAAACAATCTCCTTAATGATACTTATGAGTTAATGAAATTAGGTGTTAGCTATTTGAGTCACTTCACTTCTGGGATCTAAAAATTTTATGAGTATTTTTATTCATGGTGCACATTGCTTAGTTGTTGTTGTTTCCAGACTTGATGGACTTACTTTCTCCTTTTCATGCCATATGAATGTGCCTGACTACACCAATGATTTATCTGTCCTACCCTTTTGACAGGGAAGAGTTTGTGCTCTGTAACTCATCATCTCATTCAGCTTACTTTCTTGGAACTTGACTTCTTTATTTGCAGTGCATGGCCAATTTTCAAGTTTCTACCACTTCCCTTCCTCCATATCGTTCACAGATGTTATCTTTTATGATAAAGTTTTTTCAAGTCCCTTTACAGCATAAATGAAATTTCTTCATATTCGTTTTCCATAATTTTACATACAATGTGCCCCTGTAATCATACATGCATAGCACACATAGAAAATTAACATGCAAGGAGATGTGTGGCTTGCAAAAAATCTCACAGTGTACATGTTACTTGTATTAAAGTATCGTAACTACACCCTGAGAAAGAGCTTCCACACACAATGACAAAGGATTCTAGGAGATGGCTCTAAAACTAAGAATTCTTCCTGAAAGTTAGAGGGAAGCATAAAGAAGCTGAATTAATGTGCTCTGTCCTCTTTCAGTTCCCTGAAGATGTTGACTTTATCCAACCAGATAGACTAGAGAAAACCATTCCACGATGACTGGCTTGTACTTCTTCAATATTAATATACATACTTAACTTCAGTGAAATAATTGGAGCACTCTTTTTCCTCCCTGATAAGAAAACTTATCAAATACACTGCTCTGATGTTTAATTAGAGCATCAACATCTTTGAATAAGTGCAACTCTTTAGTCTTCCTTTATAGACTTACAAGTTAAAATGAATTTTCTGTGCTAAAATAGTTCTGTGTGAATCTTCCCAAAACTGAAACTTGTAAAATATGTAAGGTAAAAGGTGCCTTACATCCACTGTGCTTTCATTTTGATCAGCTCTCCTTTTTATTTGTCGTCTCTCCTTTTGATTGTATCATAATGACTGTCTAGACTCTCCTCTGGAATGTATTAGATTTTAGGAGACCTTGTACAAACGATGCCAGAAAAAAAAAATAAATTAGCAGTACTTTGTATTCAAGTAATACAGTTGAAAAAAATTAGGAATAGAAAATACATGTCTACTTAGACAGCAGCCAAAATGGCTTGTTATCTATCCATTTTCTTCAAAGTTATTGCTTGTCATAAGAAAATCCTCACCTACCTTGCTGACAAAATATACAGTAAGCTATGGCCAACAAAAATAGGTATGCTTCTGTGTTACTATTTAATTGTTTGCGTTATAGCAGTTCAAAATCTTCATTATCATCTTAATTTTCAGTTAAAATACTGTACATAGTGTTTATCTTAAATTTTGAACAAGTGTTATGAGTTTCTGAGCTCTTTTGTCATCTGAGGAACTGACATATGGTGTGAAACCTAAGTTTCAAAATGAAAGCTATCAATCATTTACTTTAAGCAACAACAGAGGCAATTATTCCAGGTTGATATTTAGCTAAGGAGAACTGGTAAAAGCCATCCCAGTTATTTTAATACTCTGAGCATGTTAAAATGCAGCTTATGCCTGAGCACCCCCCAATCCAAGGATCAGCCATATGGACTCTTTCAGTAGCCACATGTGACTGAAATAAAATGAAAATAGCCATCACAGTTTCATTTATAAAATTCTTAAAGGATATTATTTGAATAATAGTGATTTCATTTGTTTGTAATAATACACTTATGGCTCTCCAATAATTTCAACATTATTGTGAGTGAGGGACAGGATGGGCTCTTCAATCTCAAACACTTGCCAGAACCCACCATAATGCAAAGTGCTAACAATCTCACCTCTGTTCTCCATCTTCTCATTATTGAACAATTAAGTTAACACCTGCCTGGCATAATAGGAAAAATCCTATTTTCTGATAGGTTGTTACTGAATAGCATGTCTATGTGTCATAAATATTTTAAATGCCATCCTCTTTTAAAGTGTGTCAGTTATATCTCAGCCTGTATTTGTCATCTTTATGATAGCAAAACCAGGTAAGAATGAGTTCAGAATAACCCCCATGTGTCAAAGAGAAAAGAAGACAAAAATCAGGAAATCCTGGTTAAGAACTAGGCTGCTGATGAAAATATCAGCAGTTTGAATTCTCTGTTGATGCTCAGTGGGGGAAAGATGCAAAAGTCTGCTTCTGTAAAAACTTTAGCTGTAAAAACCTAATGGGGCGATCATGCACAGCCCTGCACTGCTTTAAGAGATCAAAGTGAGTCATAGCAGACCTGAGAGCAATGGATAGAGAGAACTATGAGGAAAGGAAACACAATGAATGGGTAGAAGACTTCTAATGGGAACTGCCACAATTTTCTTTCAGGGCTCTCGGCTTCGTGCATTCTGGTTCAACCTCATGCTGAGACAATATACTAAGTCAGATATGCTGAATCAGAACCTAAATTTTTAAAAAGTCCCTCATAAAAATCATGGGGGTCTTGCTACAAATGTATATTATTCTGATTCAATATATATAGTATTGACATGCAAATTCTTATCAGAGTATCAAACCAGAATTCATAAGTTCAAAGCCCTGTTTTCTTTAGGATTATCCTATCTATACCAATTATCCGAAGAAAAAGACATTTCACTCTTCTGGAACATGATAAAAGATATACTCAACCCAGACCTTAGACCTTGACAACATACATGGATATGAAAGGAAAGACTCTGCCTTCAAGTTTTTATGTATATAAAATAGATAATCTAAGGCAACTTGGTGGTGGTACAATTAAGTCCCAGGTTGTTAACCAAAAGTTTGGTGGTTCACATTCACTCTGTAGCTTTGTGAGGGAGACACCCAGTGAGATACTCCCCTCACTGGGAGTATTACGGCCTTCATGCTTTTATTCTTTTATATGAGACTATACTCATCAATGCCATCAAGTTGATTCCAATTCATGTCAACCCTATAGGAAGGGAGGAGACATGTTCATTAGGGTTTCTGAGACTGCAGATTTTCACAAATGAAGCCAGCCTCATCTTTCTTCCTTGGAGTTCTCACACAAAGCTCCTGGTGGGTTTGTACTATTGACCTTGTAACTCGCAGCCTACAATCTCACCAGGTCAACATAAGCTACTTTGCCACTAGGTCTCCTTATAAAGATGCTGTTGTGTTTTTAGGGGGCTTCAAGTCAGTTCCAACTCACAGTGAATTTATATAGAACAGAATGAAACATTTCCCAGTCCTGTGACATCCTCACAAATGTTGTTGATGGGAATAGTAACATTGAAAAAACAACAGCACAAATGTTTTGCCTTATCTCTCTCATGGATCAGGAAAGTTATCCACGAACTACTTCCACTATTGCTATCTAGCATTGTACAGGTGAAACCTGTTTTGTGCATGGTTCTCTATCAATAAGGACAGAAGGAAAGGGAAGCTTGGAGGTGCCCAGCAGGTATTCTTCTATCTCTATAGGAATAGCTTGTAGTTAAGGACCAATAATAGTCACACATGCAGTGGTGGTTCAGTGATGGACTGCTGACCAACCATCCATGACAAAGATACTTTATGGTCAATGTACCACATGCTGAGCCATTTACCTTCTATATGGAAGTTTGTGTGTTTCTCTCATGCTGAGCATGTTTAACAGGGTGTGTAGACTATGCTAGAGAAGAAAGAAAGGTTTGGCAGTCTACTTCTAAAAATAAGCCATTGAACATCTTATGGGTCACAACAGTTCAACAGCTGAATAGAAGAAAGACATTGTGCATGGTTTCTCCCTAAATTAGACATTTTGTAACACAATACTTCATATGTACATATTCATATATATACATATACATATATAGCAATTCTTATACTCTTTATTGTTTCTTGAATCAAAGTAATCAAATGATTTATTTATTTATTCCACAATCTATTATTGATCACCAGTGAAAATGCATTCTCTGAAAGCTATGGAAATCATGTAAGGTACAAAACTGTAGTATAAAGTGACCAGATTTTAAGTTGGATACCATTGACTGGAGCCAGGGCATGGGGGTGGTGGTTCATGATTAAAAATTTGGTCTCGACGCTACCTTACAAATCCAGGTGGACTGGAGAAGATACACTGGTGGAGAGGGGAGCTGGAGATATGGGGAAATCAGGATGGGTGAGCCCCTTTCAGGCCAGTGGTTAGATTGGAGCTGCTGGAGAGAAGGTGTGGTAGAGAGACGGAACCAACTGCAAGGATATACACATAAGTTCCCATTTGAAGGAAGGGCATCAGGGGAGTGGGTTGAGGGAGGTGTCGGGCAGTATAAGATATGACAGAACAATAATAATTTATAAAGTATTGAGGATTCATGGGGAAGGGAGAGCAGGGTAAGAGGGGAAGGGATACTAGGGGCTCAAGGGAAAAGGTGGATGATTGGAGAATGATAATAGCAGCGGACATGTGAAGGTGCCTGGCACAGTATGCTTATTTATGTTTTGTGAAAAATGATGTACAAGCCCCCAATAAAATGATTTAATAAGGAAAAAATTTTTGGTCTTTTTGGAGCAACAAAAATTTTCATAGAACACAAAAATAGTATTGTAATATATTTATTTTAATTTTAAAACACTGCAAGATGTTAAATTGTTAAAAAGCTGGACATCTGGTCACTTTACATGTAGTATCATATACTATATCATCATTTTTCCCCTTTGAATGATTCCCAGGTTACTTTTGGATAATTACTATTGATAAATGAAAGTGCTAAGTAAAGGAAAATATCTGATCTCTAATTGGGACCTCAGTGAGAAAATCCAGGGATTAAATAGTGAAAAGTGGCTTAAAAATTGTTTTCTCTTAAAAGAATTAATTGTGTAACCTTGACTCAGTAGAAAGCTCAATGGATGAGAAGAGCAATCATTCTGTTGTATGTGGATGTCTAGAAGATACCATGATAGCTGAATCAATAACCCTCAAATTATGCTCAAAATTGGAGTAAAAGAGTTGTGAGTCCCAGGTGTTTTGAAAATAATTTTTAGGCTTTCCTCCCTATAGTCATGTCATTCAACAGTGACTTAACAGTCAATGTAATGAAAGTCAGTTACATAAACTATTTGATATTATACATTGAAAGACCAATTGTGTGACTGAACTTTTCATTTTTCAGGGCAGTCATTGTAGAAATAATCTAAATTTTGCAGATGACTGCTTTTAGAATAACACCGATGTTTAATCTCCAAGTTGTTCTTTCTGCTACAGACATCTTGAAACAGGAAAAATAAATGCTGCAGAATAAAAAGTCTCCGGTGCAAAAATTTGGCAAAGGATTCTGCTGACAAAACATGTGTAAGATTTAATTCCAAGTTGCTATATTGCTGAATCATAATTAAATATGTTTTCATGATTTATTTTAATTAAAGGAGATGAGAAAATGCTGATATAGTAAAGAGAAGGCATCCAGCTCATCAAAAGGAGAGAGGATAGCCTTCATCATTGACCTTCATCACTTGACCCAGCTCTTGTCACCTCCTAGATGCATTGCCTGAAACAAGGAAGAAAGTAGGAATGTGGGGGAGAGACATGATTTATGGCTGAGTAATTTTGTGAACAACTATTTTGTCATGAGACCAAAAGAAGTGCATGGTGTGAGATAACCATGGCTGAACATTCTGATAGTATCCCCAAGCAGAAGGAGAAAAATATGGACCATCATTTCAAAACCTCCTAGAACCCACAATTTCTGAAGCCACCCAAACTGGGAAAGACTCCAAAATGATTGACACAGGCATTCTTTAAACTGAATCCTTAAGTCAAAAATATACCTTAAGTCTTCCTTTACCCAAATGTTGGCTTAGCTTCATTAGTGAAGAATATTTTCTTTGAATATTATGGATTTTTGTAAAATTTTTAATATGGGATAAAATGGCAAATTTTCATATATGAGATAAAATTGACAACATAAATTTGATAGGGAACAATGAATTCATATTAATGCAGGAGAAAGAATTCATGAAAGGAAAGTAAGAATGGCTGAACATCATGAAGAATGTGATACTGAATTCTTACAGAGATTACTGAATTGCTGCATTTTCAATATATATGGTTTCAACAAAGATAATTAATATTAATAAAAAATACTGGACAAGAGAAAAATACCAAAAGAGACTTGTATATGATAGCAAACACTCTTCTCTAAAAGAATGAGATATTTGACAAGGATATTGGCCAGTATAGAATATATTTAGGGGTTGGTGTGGTAGTTACATAATCTTGTGTCAACTTGAGGGTATTAAGAGTGAAGGGTGTGCGGCCTAGCCTGTCAATCAAGTGATGCCTCCTTTTAGCCTGGTCTTCTCATGAGGATTCTGGGAATCATCTCTCTCTCTGCTTCACTTTTCTACTGTTGAGGAGGCACACTCAGAGATTTGGAGAAGCCATGTAGAGACCCATGCCAGTGCTAAGATACAGATCTGTGTATCTTACACCTGTGTATACAGGTCTTGTATTCAGCATCATGGTATGTATTGCATGAGTATAAAGAGGAATCTGTGGACTGGTATAGAATAGGACTTCTGGGCTAATATCAGACTTAAGGACTTTATCTGGACTGATATCCAATGTTTTCTTAGTATACAATGACTCTTTGATACAAAACTATGTCTTGTACATATATGAGAGTCTCTGGATTTGGTTCTTTCATCAACCCAGACTAACACAGATGGAAAGCCCATAGTACATGAGTTTACTTGAAGCCATATTGCATAAGTTCCTATAAAATTATAAGGATTGGTTAATATTTCTGTGAAAAACTCTTATCTCATATTCAAAAAAGTGTTTCTAAGAGAAAGCATTCTCTGCTTCAGTTCAGACTCATCTTAAAGAGGAATGGGTCTCCACATGGAAGAAGCACACCATCCATCCTGTATGATCCAAGGATTGTATATAATATATTCCAAATCCAAAGGAGGGAATAGTATCAGAGATTACTTTATGAAATTCTGGTTGGTGGAAGGGTATGAATGACAATGGATGTCCAAAGTACAGTTGTACAATCTACACATAAAATAAGCCTCTGGTGATTTCCCTCTGGCCATAGTCCAGAGATTAAATAGTCTGGCTATCAGAGTGCTGCAGAGATTATTAGTGGATTACAATGAAACATCTGCTTGGAATGGTAAAACATAATATCTTCGGGCACCTCTAAATGTACTAACCAACTGGGGGATATCTCTGGAGTGACATGTCACTTGGGGTCACCCACTTGAAGTTGTGGTATTTGGTTTTGGTTTGGGGGGGAGGTATGAAAACCACAACTGCTGAACCTAGAGTCAGCCAGTGGAATAAGGGCTTGGGGGAGGGAGAACACTTTGGGGGTGGCAGACTGGATAGGATCATGATGTGAAGGGCTCCAAGTAGAAAAAAGAAATGTTTGGAAACTGACTGTGGTAGCAAATGCACAATTCTGCTGGACGTGGTTGAGCTATGGAATGATTTGATACATGTATTCATCCCAATTAAATAAGTAAATAATAAAATTAGTAATCAGACCAAACAAAAAGCAAATCAGTTCACTGCCATGGAGTTGGTACT
The DNA here is from genome assembly GCA_004026705.1 of Nesogale talazaci. Taxonomy (NCBI): domain Eukaryota; kingdom Metazoa; phylum Chordata; class Mammalia; order Afrosoricida; family Tenrecidae; genus Nesogale; species Nesogale talazaci. The sequence continues at coordinate 109,397 of PVJH01002229.1, read as the reverse complement.
GACTCACAGTGACCTCTCTGTGGGCTTCTGAGACTGTAAAGTGACCAAGAGTAAAAAGCCGCTGTGTCCTTCTCCAGGAAGAGGCGGGTGGGTTAGAACTGCAGACCTTGTGGATGGTCTCAGAGCACAACCGCTGCTCCACCAGCGTTCCTCTGCAAGTACTGACAGTTCTTTTTCAAAGGGTGAATTGGGATGGAACAAATTCACTTCCAGCAAATTCCCTGTGAACAGGAGGTGCATGACTTTGCTATTACACATAAAGCTTTGGAAAGCAGAGGATGACAGACTTAGCTGGCTAAAATCCACTACTTTCTCATTGGAACTCCCATTATACATATTTTGAGTTTACTCTAGTTCTTAATATTTTCTGTTTTCTTTCAAACTTAAGTTTATTTCTGTTGCATTGTGTTATTCTCGGTAGACTTCTGGACTCTTTGCTATGCATTTTTCTATGTTTTTTGGAATATGAATCCCAGGTGACTGAATGTCTAGAGAGGGTAACTGTATTAAGGGTCCCTGGGGGCATGGCAGGGGAGGCTGCAGGGATAGAAGGAGCTAATTGCAAGGAGTATGAAAAAGAAACAAAGTTTTAAAACTGATTGTGGTGGTGATGGCACAACATTTCTTGACACAACAACTACTGAATTATATTATGTTTGGAGTATGTCTTAATAAAATTGTTTATATATTTTAAAAATAAAAGAAAATGCAAAGTTTTAAACATTTTATGGTGCGCCACATGAACTACAAAAATCATCCTTTATATATTAATGAATTTGGTGGTGAAATAGACTAGCTGTGTAAAACCTTAGAGGGAGAAATGTCTTTTATCTTTATATTCCAGAACATAGGCCAATATTTCTACTTCAAATACAGTAGATATGTGAATGATAACTCTAAACATTTTTTAAAGTAAACCAAAGCATTCAGATGTTGCAAAGAGTAATATCCACTATACCTTGCAAGGAAGGGAAGGTGCCAGAATGACAAATGACCTCAATTGGCAAAATATAAAAATTGGTATTTTAGGTGTTCAACTTCACATCAAGTAATTTTTAGTGGCATAAACATGAGAAGCATGATGGACATATCTTCTTGGGAAACTAATGATTCTATGAATACTCCAGCCAGTAGATTGGTTATTTATTTATAATTCTGAATGGTCTGCTCTGATGGACATTATAGCAGTCTTCTAGCTTTGGTCTGGGAGAAATAGCACATACATCTCTTTCCTGGAAAGGTGGCCAAGGAAAAGTTCAGTTCTAAAACCCGACCCATTGAAATTATCACTTGTGATTTTAATAAATACACAGGAACACACTCTATAGAATTCATAGACAAGGCACTAAGAAGGCAAAAATAAGAATAGAATTGTTGATATTATGTCCTTACCGATGAATGACAGTGTACTGGGAAAGTTCTTCTAATAAGCCTTTAACTACACTTCAAAGCATATTTATGGTGGCCTCCTTGAATAAAGCCAAATTTCTTGGTCATGCAAAATATTAATGCATAAAGCTGTTAAAAGAATGATTAGTTCAATCCACTTAGTGGTGTCTTGGAATATAGCACTGATGATCTACACCCCTAACATCAGTAATTGAAAATCCTACAATGCTCTCTTCTTCCTAACAAACATGGGGTTATTATGAATCATTAACTCAAGAGGACGGAAACCAGTGAGTACAGCAAATCACCCATGTGATCACTAAAATGTGGAGATTTGAGTGAGCCAGGGGATTTTTAGCCGTGACTTTTCTGAAACTGTGTCCCTCCTCCTTCTACTGCAGACCTCAGGGCTTGCATTCAGCAAGGCCCTGATGGCCGTGGGGTCGTAGCCCTCCTTTTTCATTCTGATTTGGCTCTTTCCATCTCCTCATCAGCTGTGAATTCCCGAGCAGTATTTCTTTTAAGGGGCTGAGAGATATCTGTGTGAAAATATTGTTCTGTTTTCCACCAGGTTACTGTTCATGCACAAAGGAATTCCAAAGCCTTGGAACAGAGTGAAGAAACAGCAGAATTAGAATAAGCATAATTTATTAAATTGTCTACCACAAAATAGAATCAGTGTTCTTTGTGTGTGTTTAAAATTAAAGGTGAAAATAAATCGATAGCTCTAATGCCAAATCATGAAAGATGAAATTATATCACCTTCTTTAATGAATTGCTTATTAAGTGAATATTTTGATTTTGGAAATATTTTAATTCTATGGTTTTACTTATATCACTTCTAGAAGATACTCAGGTGGTAGATAATTGGGGAAGGGTCTGCAGAAGTATGATTACTGACAGTGCGATATATGGAAGTGTGCGTTATAAATTCTTAACATACAGTTAATTTCTCTCTCCCCAAAAACTTTGAGAAATAAATTTTGAAATCAACTAGACTATCTGTTAGATAGAACCACAGAAATCCAGGAAAACAATTTTTTTAATATATTTAAATCTGCCTTAAATAAACAGTTTACTGAAATTTTATTTTGAGATTGATCTGACTTCATACATATTTTTCCATACATATTTTATGTGTTCTATTTTATAAAATATTTTATTTTAAATACAAAGAGAATTTCTTTATGAGAAAACATGTGAACTCTCCCCACAAAATTTGCAGGGATTCCCATCTCTAAAGCAATTTTAAAACTAATGGAGAAATTTTTTTTTGCCATTATAAGATGAATGAAATTACTCTTAGCTTGAAAAAAGGGGAGTGGGGAATATTTACAGTAGATAGTATAAATGTAATAAACTGATGTAGTTTACTTAGGAAACAATAACAAATATTCATAGTCAATAGACATATCACTGAAATAAGCTTAATGAGTTTGAGAGAAATAAAGTTTTCTAAAATTTTGATCCCCTACTATTACTTGAGGGGAATGGGGAAAAGCGCTGGTTGTGTAGATTGGCTAGTTAAAACCACACATTCATTCTTTATATTTAGTAAATTACGTGTATAGTATGCTTGCATGTTTTTAGCAAATGTTTCTAAAATGCTTTGAAACCTAGAAGCACTTGATAAATTAGCATTCTTCTCAAATATATCAAGTACTCTACCTTTCCTGGAAATAATCTAGACCACAGGTCATTCCTGCATTCCCAACTGGTCTCAGAATTTTCTCAGAATGAGCATTTACTGGTAAGCATTTAAAGAATTCAAAATCTGGTCTGTCAGGACCAGCACAAACTTCACTGTTGGATCTTCACGTTTTCCTTGAAACTATCATCTACAATTAAACGAAAAATAAGTTGTGAAGAATATTTTAGTATTATTTGCTTCATTGGATTAACAGCTACAGTTTGATTAGGAGTAAAGTACAGTCATAAATATTTTGTAGACAAAATGTTAAATAATGCAGGAAGCATCATAAGAAGACAAAGGGAATACATGAAGTTACTAGTCTAAAAAGACATGTCAACATTTAATCATTTCAGGGGAATCAAGAACCAAGGATATTAAAGGAGATTTTTAGACATTGATGAAAACCAGACTCCATTAATAGGCAAAATACCATTTGATATAAGACATGAATGCAGTGTTGGAAATGCTTATGTGAGAGCTAAAAGGTTTGGATAAGAGCTCTATCTGGTTGTCCCAAAGAATGATGATCTAATAGAATGTAGATATTATTGAGAACAATAATTTTTATTGTTCAACAATAATTATTGAGAACAGGGGCTGAACCCCAGTGGTATAGGGGTTGTGCGCAGGACTGCTGCCCACTGGGATGCAGGTTCAGTTCCAGCAGCAGCTCCACAGGAGCAAAGGCTGCGCCTCCTACTCCCACCGCCAGAGGGCAATGATGCCAAAAAAATTATTATTATTGAAGGCAACATTATCCCTAATATCACATGAAAGTAAAATTTTGCTAAGGCTAATTAAGAAATGGTTGGGGGTGGTACATTGACAGAGAGTTGACAGAAATGTAAGCCCGATTCAGAAGAAAACATAGAATGAGTTATATCATTGTTGACTTCAAATGGATCTCTGCTGAAGCAGAGAATACAGAAATACCCGTATCTTTACTTGTGTTTCATGAACTATGCAAAGGTATTCCACTGTATGGATCATAGCAAATTAAGAAAAACCTATCAAAGAATGAAAATGCCAAAATAGTTAATTGTGCTCATACATTGACCAAGAGGTAGTCCATCAAAAAAAGTGGGGGGGGGGGATTCTCTGTGGTTTCACGTTAGGAAAGATGTGTGTCTGCATGATGTCTTTTCACCAAACTCATTCAATCTTATGCAAAGTAAATCATCCAAAAAACTGAACTACATGAATGAGAATGCAGCATCAAAACTAGAGTAAGTACTCCTGAAACAACTGATATGCAGATGATATCTTCCTTGTAGAAGGTGAAGAGGGCAGGAAACACTAACTATGAAGATCAATGACTACAACCTCCAGTATATCTTACGACTCCGTGTAAAGAAAACAAAGATCCTCACAAATGGACCATTAAACATCATTATCATCATAAATGGAGAAATTATTGGAGTTGTTACAGATTTTATTTTACTTGACTACCACAATCGACCTCATGGTAGCAGCAGTTAAATGAGATAATGTACCTTACCCAGGTCCTGGTATTTTCAATTGCCTAATAATATGTGAAAGCTGAACAGTGAATAAGGAAGACAGTAACCAGATTGATGCATTAGAACTATCATGTTAGTGAAGAATCTTCAATATACCACAAATCTGTCTAGAAAGACATACTGCCAGAATGTTCCTTAAATGTATGAGGACACTTAGCATCAAATGCTTTGGACATGCTATTAGGAAAACCATTCTCTGCAGAAGAACACCATGCCTGGGAAAGGAGAGTGAAAATAGAAAACTCTCAATGAGATGGAGTGACATCATGGTTGCAGTCATGGTTCAAATAATGATTGTGAGAAAAGTACAAAACCTGGGCAGTGTTCCATTCTATTATGCATGTGGTCACTGTTTTGATTTGAAACAGGTTTGAAAAGCCCTAACAAGCAAGTACTTTCACATGTGACAAGCCTTAGACACAAGGCTTGTTAGGACTGTCAACTTTATGAATTCTTCTGAAAATGTATTCTGAATCTGTTATACACAAATCTATTATATCATATGACGGGGCTGGAAACAATACTGTATGCTATCATGGCTGGTATTGGGTTGGGTATTAATGTATTTAAATCCTTTGGTACCTGTATAATTATCTACAACACCAAAGGAATCTATTCTCTCACTTTGGGTTCTCCTCAACTGCTCATGATCCAGTAAACACTAGTACCATGATTATATCTGTTATAATGACCAAGCAATCCATGGTCATTAAGGGATTAATATTTATTCCATTATCTCAATGGTTCTAATTTTATTTGGTTTCTTGGTCTTCAATGCATAGAGATAGTAGGTAGATATAGAGATAGATTAGAGATGATTCATCGATAGATAGCTATAGATAAATGATAATTTTTAGAGGTCATTGAGTCAATTCTGACCTATAGCAACCTTATGCACAACAGAACAAAACACTGCATGGTCCTGTAAGATGCTCACCTTTGTTCTTATGCCTGAACCCATGGATGAAGCTGCTGTGTCAATCTGTCTCATAGAAGGACTTCCTTTTTTTCCATCCCTCCACTTATCAAACATAATTCAAATTCATCTACTCTTCTCCTGATGTTTTAGTCCAGAGTAACAAATTCATAAACATGCATGTGTATATAAGGGAGAGGTTTATATACAAGAACAATTGTACATCAAGAAAACTTCCCAACCTAGTCCACTCCAAGGTCTTCCATAAGTCTAATATTAGCCCGTATGTCTGATACCAATCTATGAGTCCTCTTTAGACTCATGAAGCACATGCAACAACACCAGGAAAATCACAGGCCAATGTGCACAGAGTCTGGTATATCCAGTGGTGGTAGAACCATCTCAGCACTGGCAGGAGTCTTTAAGTGACTTTCTGGCTTCAGAGGTCTGGTTTCAACAGGGTAAACCCATGTGTCTTCTCCTGTAGGATGTCTCACAGGGAGTCAGTCTTCTGCCTTTTAGAAGAATGTCTCCAAGGGACTGAATTGTAAGTCTTTCACCTCCAAGAAGGACATATGGCCAGATTTCCCAGAATTCTCAGGAGAAAGCCATGCCCACACAGAAGTTTCATTGGCTATCTCCAGAGTGACAGGCTAGACTCCACCAGATTAGTGACGGCCACAACAGTATCCTTATGCAATGTCCAACTTTCACCTGCATATGATGCAATGGGAAATACCCTGGCTTAGCCTTCAAAGTAGTAAGAGAGATATATGGAAAATAATAAAACCACTGCCATTGGGTCAATTTTGATTTTTATGTACCTATAGGGCAGAGTATAGCTACAGCGGTGTGTTTCTGAAGTTGTAAGTCTGTAAGAGAGCAGAAACCCTCATCTTTCTCCCTAGGAAAACTGGTCGTTTCAAACTGCTGGCCTTATGCTTAGCAGCGCAACTCATAACCCACTATACCACCAGGGCTTCTTGGTAGACAGACAGACAGATAGATAGACAGGCAGACAGCTGCTATTGATTTGACTTCAACTCATGTTGACCTTATATACACAATAAAGAAGCAGCGCCCAGTTTCTTCACAATCACAACATATTCAAATCACATCATTGTCCACCTGTGACAATCCAAATTAAAGAGGGGCTCTCCTGCCCTTTTAAGCTCTCCACATCACCAACTATGATGTCCTCCTTCCCTGATTGATCCTTTCTTCTAGTATGCCCACTCTCCAGGGCAGTAAGTTCTACAATAGTCTGTTGTGAACTACAAGGTTTTCTTAGCTGATTTTCAGAATTTAAGCCTTTTTTTTAACTTGTTTTAGTCTGGATGGAGCCTGGTTATTAACACATTGGGCTTCTAATTGTAAGGTCAGCTGTTTGAAACTACTGGCAGCTCAGTAAGAAAAACACAAAGCTTTCTACCCCATAGAGTTACAGTCTCTAAAAATCTCAAGGGAAAGTGCTATTCAGTCCTACAGGATTACTGAGCGGTCAAAGGTACTGAGTTTGGTTTGGGGTTTCGATGTTAAGCTGAAAGTATTGAAAACTCTCTACCTTGTGATGACCTTGCCGGCACTTGAAATTCCAGTGTCATATCTTTCAGCAACAGAAACCACCATAGTACGGATAAAGTATAGTATTTGTAGACAGTAAAGCCAGATCAATGATAGGTCTACCACAAAATCTTTTGCAAATAAGCTATGTTCCATTTTGAACTGACCTTTGCTTTTCAAGCATTACATTACTTTAGAGACCTTACCAATGTTTATATCAGGGCATGCAAAAATTGGAAATTATATCATTCTCTCAGTGTCCTTTTTGCCTCTCAGAATCTGAAGGGAAAGTGGGGTAAGCTCTGAGTTTTTTTCCTCCCCTGACTCTTAAGGGTTAAGGCAAACAAACCTGTTCTCTCTTATAGAGGCTCTGGTAGTTACATAATCTAGTGCCAACTTGAGACTAGTAAGAGCGCAAGGGTGGCGTTTAAACGGTTAATCATGCCACTGCTTCATAAGCTCATTAGAAGGCACTGCAGAGATAAATATTTCACAGGAGGCAGGACACATACTCTCTGCTTGGTAGTCCTGATGGCAAAAAAACATGGAACCATCTTAGAACCCTGGAGCTGGAGGAGCCATGTGGAAACCCCTAACAGTGCTAAGATGCTTACACTGCCACTGGATCAAATCTTTCCAAAATTCAAGACTTTCCACCCATTTGCCTGTGATCTTCCTGCATTTGGCATCATTGCATGTGCTTCATGAGGAATTTATAGATTGGTATCAGACATATGGCCTCCTACAGACTTATGAACTTCATCTATATTGGGCTGGGATGTTTTCTCAATATTCAGTTGCTCTTATATATAAGGTTCTTTCTTATACACATATGGGTGTCTATGAATTTGTTTCTCTAGTCTACCCTGGCTAACACAGTGGCTGAAAGTAAACACCAAAAACCAAACTCTCTGCCATTAAAAGCTCAAAGTATTAGCAGCTCAACACATCACCTATTATGCCACCAGGGCTCCTTTGAGAATAGATGAAGAGAGAAAAAGACTTACGTGTGGTAAAGTGGAATGAAAGCATGGTATCATTGGGAAGTAAATCAGAAAGTTTTACTCCAAGACCAACCTGTTCCATAGGAGATGCTTTAATAAAGGATTATATACAGGCTAAAGTGAAGGCAACCTAACGCTCAGAAACCCAGAGGAAGGAGAACAAATTGACTAAAGTTTGATTAATAATTACCTTGCTTCTGATTGATCAGTGGGCCTAACAATGCAGTTATTCATGATACCAAGAATGGAAATTGGGAGATGTATCTGGCCTTGTCGCAGTTAAACAAATGGACACTCCTGATTCTTCTCTAAGTGATAGGGGAAAAATGTGTGCTCACAGTAAATTTTTTTTTCTGAACACAAAGGAAAAGAGGATTTAAAACAAAAACAATTACTGCTTTCTAGTATCCCAGGGTTCAGGTAAAATCCCACATCATCAATATGACAGACCTGGAGAGAAATGCTGACTCAGAAGAGACTAGCAGATCCTTGTGGGACCTCTACTGTTAAGGACTACTGTTGCCCATCTGTGTAGTCCTTTCCAGGATAATGGACATTCCTCAGAAGTCTTACATGGCTGTAGAGTGAGTTTAAGAGACTATTGATAGTACTCACCTTTGTGAGGCAAGCAAGGGCAAAAAAGATTAGTCTGGGTTGGGTCTCAGATCATATATAGCACCTTTGATTTGCTTTAGGTCTAGAATTATTACTGGAGAATATTCTCTAACCTATCTCTCATGTTATCTGGCATTCAGTAGGATAAATACTAAATATATATGTGTGTATACTTAAATGCTTCAAGTATCACAAATATTGTACTCAGTTGCTTCCTGCACATTCCATTAGCTTATTGCACTGCACATCATATTTCAAATTCTTATCCATTCTAGTTTACCCAGAATCTATTAGATCAATAAGGATATTTATTTCAGCTTTTAGGTTTTCTGTGATAGAGCTCTAATATTCTACCTCTGTCTACATTATACAATCTTCCTGCTCTGAAAAATCATCAGTAACTAGGGATTTGCTAAAAAGGACCCCAGCTCACTTGGAGAAGAAACAGTAGCCAAGAGTGTAGGAGTGGAAACAGCAACGATGTTTCTGTTTTCAGCATCAAGACCATCTGCTATGTCAACAACACTTCTGCCACAGACCATTCCAGTTGGACATTGAAAGATGCAGCAAACTGGCCACCTCTGTGAGGAGAGAAGACAGCCCTTCTTCCCAACAGAGAAGCTTGCTCTGAAAAGACTGCCAGTTACATGCCACAACAAGGTACATGTTTGCAAACAGATCCTGCCATGGATGAAGGCTGCTTTGTCCTAGACATGCCTCAAGAATGCATTAGTCACACATATGGAGTTTATAGACATCAAGTGCCAAATTACTCACTGGAGTTCCAAATCCACACCTTGCCTAGAAATGTCCTACGGCTTCATTTGATTCTCTCCATTTCTAATTTCTCTGGAAGAGCATGAGGAAGCCAGTAAAAGGAGGCCAGTTAGGGTGGGATGGGGAACTTCCTAAAGAATGTTCTAAGTGGTAGTACATTTGACTACATGAAGAAATAGTCAATCAGATGACACCATGTTCCCTGGAAAAACACAACGGGTTCAGGAGACTTGGGTGAGGCAAATGAGTGAACCCATGTAGAGGTGCCTCATATAAAAGGATCTACAAGCAATATGTTTTGAGAATCCGCAGTCTTTTTTTTAAAGTCACTTTATTGGGAGCTCGTACAACTTTTATTGCAATCCATATACCTATCCATTTTGTCAAGGACATTTGTACATTTGTTGCCCTCATCATTCTCAAAACATTTGCTTCTACTTGAGCCCTTGGTATCAGCTCCTCTTTTTACTCCTCCCTCCCCAACCCCCTTCCTATATAAAACTTTGATAATCTATTTATTAATGATTACTATTCTATATTTTATTCAGCCCATTGTCACCCTTCACCCACTTTCTGTTGTTCATCTCCCAAGGAGGAGGTTACATGTAGCTCCTGATAATGAGTTCCCCCTTTTCATCCCACCTTCCCCTACACTGGTACTGAACGGATCATCGGTCCTGAATTCTCTGTGTTTCCATTTTCTGTCAGTAACAGTGTACATCCTCTGGTCTAGTCATATTTTTAAGGTAGAATTGGGATCAGGGGTGGAGAGAGGAAGCATTCAAGAACTAGAAGAGGGGTGGGAGAAAAAAACCAGAGGAAAGTTGTGTGCTTCATCGATGCTCCACTGCACCTTGACTGGCTCATTTCCTCCCTGCAACTCCTCTGAAAAGGGATTTCCTGTTGCCTACAGATGAGCCTTGAGTCCCCAATCTGCACTCCCCCTCATTCACAAGGATATGATTTTTTTTTTCTTTGATGCCTGATACCCGATCCCTTTGATACCTCATGCTCACACAGATCGGTGTGCTTCTTCCATGTGGGCTTTATTTTTTCTGGGCTAGATGACTGTTTGTTTACCTTCAAGCCTTTAAAACCCCAGAAGCTATATCTCTCAATAGCTGGGAACCATCAGCCTTCTTCACCACACTAACTTATGCACACATTTTTCTTCAGCGTTTGTATGGGAAAGGTGAGCATCATGGAATGTCAGTTTAATACCAAAAAAGTATTCTTGTATAGAGGGGGTGCTTGAGTGGAGGTTCAATGTCCATCTGCTACCTTAATACTAAACCTATAAAGGTTTGCACATAGGTATATTTCCCCATCAAGCTATATAAATATGTTTGCATATGTACATCTCTGTATTTGGGCCTCTATAAATATCTTTTGCCTCTTAGTTCCTTCCTCTATATCCTTTTGCTTTCTGCTTGCCCCGCTATCATGCTCAGGCTTCATTTGGGTTTCAGAAATTACTTTTGGTTACATTGCCCTTCATAAGTCCCTACCAGACCTCCTACAGCCTCCTTGGCCCTTGTTTTGATTCACTTGTTGTTACTTTACCCCTGGTTCGGTAAACACCATCTCCTCTCCCTTACCTCCCCCTCTCCCATGTCCCCCAGAACCAGTCCCATTGTTTTCTCCACATAATTAATACAGCCTTACTTATCTAGATAAACCTGCAGCGATAATAATATGCACATTAAAACAAGACAGCGCCAAGCAAAGCAACACAGAAAAACAAAACAACAACAGCAACAAAAACACCAAGGACAAAGTCAAAAACAAGCAAAAGAAAAAGAGAGAAGCCTGTGAATAGTTCAAGGTCTTTTTGTTGACCTTTAGAAGCATCTTCTGATTGAGTCTGATGGGGTGCCATGCCCTGGCCCCAAAGTCCATTTTTGGTACTTCCCGGGGTTTTCCTTGCCCTACTCCCCTTGCTCCTCTGAAGCACACCCCCAGTGCTTTATGCCAGTGTGGTGGCGTCATCTTGGGTACAAATTTCACACTGTGTCTCCAGTGCTGTCTCCCACTATGGGTCAGTGTGGGGTGTTGCAACTCATAGTGGGGCCGGCCATAGGACCCTCTCTGTGCATTGGCTGCTTCAAGGAGGGCATTGTCCTCAAGACTTAGTGGACCAGGATGTGCTCTACTCCCTTCCTCCCACTTCATTTGCTTCCACTTCCATCTGGGTATGATAAGTCAGTTCCTTCCCCCCACCAGAAGGTCTACTGTGATTCTCTGTGGCAAACACTTCCAGGGTGGGGATGAGATTGGTTCTGGTTGGAGTCAGCCCTATAATCCAGTCTTTTCATGGACTCCTCCACATGTTACGTTTTCCTCCTGGTTTGGCACATCATAGTGGGGACTGTATGCACATTTCAATTCTGTGGAGACACAACCAATGCTCTCCCCCTGGGTGGGTTAGTGCCTTGTTCCCCCACGTCATTACCTCAACTGCTCCCCACCCCCATCCTCTCTCCTTCTTCCCACTGACTTTCCCTTTCTTTATGTTGAACTCACATGTACTTCCCTGAGTTTGGTCTGACTTCCCCTGCCCCCACCCAAACAGACTACTTATGTTTCCACCCGTGTATTGTGAGATAAGTGTGTATCCTTCTATCCCTGCTGTGCTGATTGTACTTACTTCAGGGGATTCATGTTATACCTGTCCTTTTGAGATTGGCTTACCTCACTTAACATGATTCCTTCCAGCTTGTCCCATGAGATGACAAGCTTCATGTGATCACCTGTGCTTTCCAGTCCTGCATAGTACTCCATTGTGTGTATGTGCCAAAGGTTACTAATCCACTCATCTCCATTGGATTTTTCTAGGCTTTCTTCAAGACTGAGATTGTGAATTGAGCCACAATAAACATTGGAGCACATGTGACTGGTCTTGTTTTGTTTGTCTCCTCCTTTGGGTATATGCCCAGTCGAGGGATCGCAGGGTCAGAAGGTAGATCAATTTCCATTTTCTCTAAGTATCTCCAGATTGCTTTCCACAATAGCTGTGCATGTCTACATGGCCACCAGCAGTGACATGTTGCTCTCTGATTTTCTGTTTGGGGCTAGCCTCAGGGATGTTGAGTAGCATCTCATTTTTTTAATTTGCATTTCTCTTATGGCTAATGAACGAGGACACTGTCTCATTGACTTGTTAGCCAAATGGGTCCCCTCCCTAGGGAAAGTTCCTTTCAGATCTTTTGCCCACTTCCTTAGGGGATTAGCTGTTTTCCTCTGTTTGTAGGCCCAGAGGGTGCTGTAGCTTTTAGTAATGAGCCCTTTGTCTGATGTGTCATTACTAAAAATCAGCTTCTAGTCTGTGGGTTGCCTTGTCCCCCTCTTGGTGAAGTTTTTCAGGGCATGCAAACATTTTACTCTAATCAAATGCCATTTGTCAATTTTCAGTTCACTTGTGTGTATTCCCTTTTGAAGTGAGCCTATGTATTCCTTGGGCCAATGATCTTAGGTTTGTCCAGATTCCTTCCTTGATCATCCTGATGGTTTGGAGTTTAGGTCTGTGATCCACCTTGAGTTTATTCTTGTGCATGGGGTGAGGTGAAGGTCTTCTCTCATTTTTCTACATGAGGATGGTCATTGTTTCCAGCACCTCTTGTTAAAAAGGGCATCTGCTTTCCACTTAATTTGGAGGCCCTTGTTGAAGATCAATTGTCTATATGCTGATGGTTTTATTACTGGGCCTTCTATTCTTTTCCACTGGTCTGACTATCTGTCATTGTGCCAGTATCATGCTGTGTAATAAGTACTAAAATCAGGTAAGGTGAGTCCTCCAACTTTTTCTTCTTGAGGAGTGCTCTGCTGATTCTGGGCTCATTCACTCTCCATACGAAATTGGTGATCAGTTTCTCTTTGAATTCTTTGAAGAAGGTTGTTGGTATTTGACTTGGGTAAGGTTGTCATTTTTACTAAAGATTGTCTTCTCTATTAAAGATTGTCATCTTTACCATCTTTACTATGAGCCTTCCAATCCAAGAGCATGGGATAGTCTTCCATTTGTGAAGACCATTGGTTTCCTGTAGCAGGATATTGTAGTTTTCCTTGTATAGGTCTTTAGGTTTTTTGTTAAATATTGTCCTAGATCTTTCAGTTTGTTCTTGGCTACTGTGAAGGGTACAGCTTTCTTGATTTCCTTTTCCATGGTCTCGTCCAATGTGTGTAGCAAAACTGACTTTTGTTTGTTGATCCTGCCACTTCCATACTCCTCTGTTCCTGTAAGTACTCCCATTGTGTAGCTTTTGGAGTTTTCAATGTACAGGACCATATCATCTATAAATAGTGATAAATTCACTTCTTCCTCTCCAGTTGGATATCTTTAATGTCCCTTTATTGTTTTTGGTTGTTTGCTAGAACCTGCAGGATAAGGAGCATCCTGGTACTCTTTTTCACTGGGATTTTTTTTCTTTTTTCCATTCATTATGATGTTGGCTGTTGGTTTTTCATCGGAGGAATTTACTTTTCATTCCTATCTTCATGATTGTCTTAATTAGGAATGGGTATTAGATGTAGTCAAATGCTTTTTCTGTGTCTATTGATATTATTATATTGTTTTTTTTCTTTTTCTCATTGATGTGGTGTATAATATTGATGGATTTTCAGGTGTTATAACATCTCTGCATCCCTGAGATGACTCCTACCTGGCCATGGTGGAAGATAGGTTTTATATACTTTTGTCTTCTATTGGTCAATATTTTGTTATTGCATCTATGTTCATTAGTGATATCAGACTGCATTTCTCTATACCTGTGGGGTCTCTGGTCTGTATGGGTATCAAATTTATGCTGACTTCATAAAATGAGTTTGGGAGTTTGGCATCCTTTTCTATGCTTTGGAATACTTTGTGGAAGATTTCAGTCAACTCTTCCAAAATGCTTAATAGAATTCTGCTGTGATGCCTCTGGCCCAGAGACATTTTTGTTGGTAGCTTCTTGATAACCCTTTCCATTTCTTCTTTCACTATGGGTTTGTTGAGGTTTTTTACCTCTGTCTGAGATAATCTAGAGAGAGACTGTTTTTCCAAGTATCTATCCATGGCTTCCATGTTTCTGAATTCCTTCCAATACAGATCATACTTTATGATTATCCTTTAAATCTCCTTGGGGTGTGTTGCAATTACCATGTGTCATCATTCATCCTATCGATGTTTGCTCCTTCCTTTCTTTTGTCAGATTTGCCAGTGGCATATCAATTCTGTTGACCCTTTCAAAGAACCAGCTTTATGCTGCATTTATCTTTTGCATCATTCTCTTGTCTTCCCACTTTATTATTTCTTTTGTTATGCTATTGGAGGGATTGTTCTGCCAACTCTGTTCTAGTTGTTGGAAGTTTTGTGATAACGCATCTGTCATACCTCTCTTGTTTTTGTTTTTGTTTTTTTCATACATCCTCTGTCAGGGCACATTTAGCAGCCTTTTCCCTTGCCTAATTTTAAAAAATTAAAAAGGGGGATGAGCAAAAAAGAAAGGAAAAGAGCTGATAATGAAAAGAAAAAAGAGAGGGAAAGATGAAAAATTTTTAATTTTAAAAGAAGGACCCAGCAGCAGTATGTTTCGAAAAGTAACAGTCTGTTAAAAAAAAAAAAAAACGGAAAAAGACCTATGAAGTAGTTCTTTCCACACACATAAAGTTGCCATGAGCTAAACTAGATGGTAACTGATTTCAAGGTATTTTTATTCCGAAAATGGATCGTTCTTGTTACCATTTACTTACATTAGGCCCTAAATATCCAGTTGTCCCCAAAGTCTCATGACTTAGTTTAATCTAATGGCCCCAAGAAAATAGAGCACTTGAGACCCAGTGTAATTTAATAGAGAGTGTAAAGACGGCTTGCTTTAGACCAGGCATATTATTAAAACTTCAAAAACCCACTACCATCAAGTTAGTTCCAACTCATAGAACCATACAAGAGGAAAGGAGAATTCCCCTTTCTGTTTCTGGGGCCAGAGATTTTTATAGGAGCATAGAGCCATGTCTTATGTGGCTATGGAGAGCTGTTGGGGGGGCGGGGAGTGGGGGGAGGAGTCTGATAAATAAAGTAAATGAATAATACTTTGCCTTCAGCTCTGTAGAATTCCAGAGTTAGCACAATTTTCTCATTTTTATACCTCATCATTTACATTATAATAGCAGCTACTTTTTGCCTCTCTGAAATCTTTACCAGTCTCTAGAAAGGAACACTATTCTTGGTAAGGTAGGTCAGTGGGGAAAAATGAAGACAGCCAAGGAGGTGGGCTCATAAAATGGCTGCAACAATGGGCTCAGACATGCTGATTGTGAGGGTGGTGCAGCATTTTGATCTGTTACGTCGGGTCACTGTAAGTCAGTACCAACATGCCTGTCCCCAATAATAACATGTAAGTCACCCTATCAGAAATAAACCTGGTAGCAAAGTGAGTAAGTACTCCATCGTTAGTGGAAAAGTTGGTAGGTCCATCTCACTCAGTGCCTCTTCAGGAAAGATCACATGCAAAGCTTGTGGCCTAGAGAACCCTATGGAATCGTTCCACTCTATCACAAAGGGTCACTATGCATTGAAATTGATTCAACAGCACAGAGCAATAACAATATTGTGAAACAAGTTAGAGCATTCAAAGGTATTGTGGAGTCTTTATGATTAATGCTTTTTTCTGACTTTGAATCCAACCACCAATAGGAGTCAGCATGGCGGAGTGTTATATGTTGGGCTGCTACACACAAGGTCAACATTTCGAAAGCATCAGCCATTCTACGAGAGAAAGACAAGGTTTTCTAGTCCTGTCGAGTCGCAGGCTCATAAACCCACAGGGGTGGTCTACCCTGAACTACAGGGTCCCTGGGAAGCACAATCGACTCAACGGCTAGGGGTTTTGTTTTTGAATTTCAGATCAATATTGCTCTGTATAATTTATAAGACTATGTACTATAGTAGTAATTTAGTCAAGACAATAAGCAAATTCTAATCTGCATTTTATTGCATCTTGGATAGTATCCTAGAAACTTAAATGACTTTTCCTTTGTAAAGACAAAATGATCCATCCTCCCAATTTGACTTTATTTATAAAGGTAGCATCTCAGAATCACTATAGTAGACAGTTCCCAGGCAATCTCTTTGAATAATCCATAACATTTCCTTTATTATGCACTGTGGTCCAAATGTGAATCTTGCAAAGATTTTCTTTCGTGGCAGTTCATAAATATTCAATTTCCTTTTAAGCTAAACTTGTCACTAAGCGTGCAGTTAGAGTGCATATTTGTGAGATGGTGATCAAGACTTAATTCTGCTTCTCCATACTCAAAATATTTATGTACTTACAAAAACAACTACTCAGATTCATTAAGTATAGCGATAAATCTTTCTCCTAAAATGGCAATGCTGCTATCTCCAGGTCTCTGCAGTAAGCACAGTGCTAACTGAGCTCCAAGATAACTTTAGCCTGCAGGTAGCATGCTACTGAAACATCAGAATCTGGTGGATAGAGCGTGAAAATAATCTATTTCCCATTCTTGCCTGAGGTACAAGGTGACCTTGAGCAAAGTCATTTGGACTTTAAAATTATTTTTTCACCCTTTGCATTTCAGAATTCTTGCACATGCGATGGAAAACAGTAGTTGCATCTTTTCTTTTTGCACATAATGTTCTTAATTTTTTCCTATGATATACAGCCTTTGTAACCTCCTCCTTTTTTCAACGCATCATAGTTGATAAAGGGTTAGTCAGGGGAAAAAGAGAGGTGGGGGAAAAACCTAAATGACATTAACACCACATCCACAGCAATGAACTCAAATATGTGAAAGATGGTACAAAACTGTGCAACATTTTATTTGGTTAGATATGAGGTCACTATGAATCAAAGACAATGCGATGGCAATTAATATTGACAACATGCCATTTGGGGGGGGGTTGTTTTCCTACTGAAGATCTCTTAAGGTATTACTATGCAACATTCCTGACTAACTGGTCATAATATAAGCCAGTTGAGTGAAATTTTTGCTTGGGAAATAAGTTGGACTTGAATGATTAGACAACTGTAAATGTTCATGCGTCTGTCTCCTTCACTTCTCATTCCACATCAAAAGTTTCAGATTTGAAGCGTAACTGAAGCATTGTCTTGAGGGTCTCATGAACCTATATTTGTCTTCTTTTGTGATTTGGGGTTTTGTTTCACATTTTTCTGCCTCTCTAAACAGGATCGATCTACTAATGTGATCTTTTTCTTTTTTTAAATCATTTTACTGGGGACTCATACAACTCCCATCCGGATCAAGACATCCATCCAATGTATGCAAGCCACATTTGCACACTTGTTGCCATCATCGTTCTTGAGACCTCCTCCTTCTACTTAAGCTCTTGGTATCAGCTCCCCATATTCCCCCTCCCTCCTCACTCTCCTTCCCTCATGAAACCTTAATGATTTACAAGGTATCATTATTTTGTCATATTATACTTGTCCAATATTTTCCTTCACCTACTTTCCTGTTGTTATACCCCAGGGAGGAGGTTAAATGTAGATCTGTGCAATTGGTTCCCCCTCTACTCTGCCTTCCCCTCTGCCCTCCTGGCATTACCACTCCCCACTGGTCCTGAAGGGATCATCTGTCCTGAATTCCCCATGTTTCTGGCTCCAGTGTACATCCCCTGGTCTAGCTGGATTTGTAAGGTACAACTGGGATCATGATAGTGGGGGGAGGAAACTTTTAAGAACTAAAGGAAAATGCATATTTCACTGTTACTACACTGTATCCTGACTGGCTCATCTCCTCCCTGTGACCCCTCTGTAAGGGGATGCCTCTGCACCTACTGATGGCCATTGGGTCCCCAATCTGTACTCCCTCTCATTTGTAATGACATAATTTCTAGTTCTTTGATGCCTGATCTCTTTGACACCTCGTGGTCACGCAGGCTGGTGTGCTTCTTCCATGTGGGTTTGGTTGCTTCTGAGCTAGATGGTCACTTGTTTACTTTCAAGCCTTGAAGACTCCAGACACTATAGCTTTTGATAGCCGGTCACCCTCACCATATGAGCTTATGCATACATTTGTTGTCAGTGATCATATCAGGAAGGTGGGCATGCAGTGCTATGATTTTTAGTTCTTTGATGCCTGATAATTGATCCCTTTGACACATCAGGCTCATGCCGTCTGGTGTGCTGACGGTACCCAGTTATCAAAAGATGTAGTGTTTGGGGTCTTAAGGGCTTGAAAGTAAACAAGCAGCCATCTAGTTCAGAGACAACAAAGCCCACATGGAAGAAGCACAACAGCCCACACGATCTTTTTAATAGAAGTTGTTAGCCTAGCATGATCCAGTTCTTCTGGTCTTAGAGTTTTAGAAACTAATGTTTTTATGATACATTAGTCCATTGGACTAGTTGTTTTCATGATCATTCTATTTTTATCCTTCTTTCCTCTGCAACTAGAGGCTCACAGATTTTTAAGAGCTCAGTTACTACTCACCAAAGTAGTATGTAGAACATTGTCCTGGAAATTATGATTGAAATGGAAAAACATCTGGAGAATGAACACTCATTAAAGCTTTAGGAA
The DNA here is from genome assembly GCA_004026705.1 of Nesogale talazaci. Lineage (NCBI taxonomy): Eukaryota > Metazoa > Chordata > Mammalia > Afrosoricida > Tenrecidae > Nesogale > Nesogale talazaci. The sequence goes on along the minus strand of PVJH01002229.1, from coordinate 90,380 downwards.
GTTAGGTATTATACACACTGTTGAGGATTTCCCCAGAGCCCTGGATCCTGGAATCAGTCCTTACCTGGACAAAATTCATACCATACCAGAAAGTAGAGATGATATCACACTTTTGGCTGCAAGTGAGAATTTTGAGGTAACTAGAATATGCTTGAGCCTGTAGTACCAAATTAGGGAAAGCAGACATGAAGCAGAAAGGAAGCAGCAATTAATTAATTGAGCTTTTTTTTATAACACTCTAATTGCTCTGAAATCTCCTAGATTGTGTTCATGCAGATTCTATTCTGTATGATTATAATTGCCAAATTGGTCAAACATGGAGAGGCAAATTAAAGAAAGTCCAAATGGTAATGGTAATAAAACAATGTTGAAAAATTTTAAGAAAGCCAACTTATAAGGCTTTCATTCGATCATCAGTGATCTTACACTCCCACACATAAAGCCACACACATCTAGTTATCAATGTATCTCCATTTTAGTTTTAGCCTTTAAACTTAAATTGGTTTTATTCTCTGCTTAAACATTTGCTCTCAGCCTTGCAAATACCCTGAGTGGAGAAACAGCTCTGAGGAGAGAGAATGGTTGCATACATTAAATAATTTAATCAATGTCATTAAAGAGTTATGCAGAAACTGTTGATTTGCTATATGTTTTGCTACATATATTCTCAAAAGGTACAAAGTAAATCTATTTTAACCCCTTCATGAGCTTTAATGAAAACCTCATTCTGATGTTCAAACCCAAGCCTTACTTGATTAGAATCTCTAGGGTAAAATTTAGTTGTCCATTTTAATTTATTTTTATTTTGCTTTTTTTTTCATTTTTAATCATTTTATTGGGGGCACATACAACTCTTATCACATTCCATACATCGATTGAATCAGGCATGTTTATACATGTTACCTTCATTCTTTTGTAGACATTTGATTTCTATTGAACCCTTGGTATCAGCTCCTCTCCACTCCTCCCTCCCCACAACCCTTATAACTCCCTAATAGATTGTACCTTGTCATTATTTTCATCTCTCTTACCTCCCGCTGTCTCCCTTCCCCCATGTCTCCCCTTGTTCTCTCCCCTGTAGAGGTGCATGGTTGTCAACCATTGCAATCCGTTCCCCCTTTCTTCCTTATTTCCCCCGTCCTCCCCATACCCTTTTGGGATCACTATTCCCACTCCTGTGCCCGGAATCTGTGTGTCACGAGCTCCCATCTCTTATCTTACCTGTGTACATTGTTCTGATTTAGTCTGAATTGACAGGAAACACTGGGTTCAAGGTAGTGAGTGTTAAAGAAGTCTCAAGGAATCAAAGGACTATAGTGTGTTTTATCAATGCTTTACCGCACCCTGGTGACTACTCCTGTAGTCCCTCTGTTTGGAGATTGTTCCATTATTTACAGATGGACTTTGGATCTCTGCTCCAACCTCCCTCGTTCTTAGCAGTGTGTTTTTGTTTGTTCTGTGCCTGCTGATGCCTATTACCCCATCCCTATGACTCTTCATGATCACACCAGCGGTATGCTTCTTCTATGTGAACTGGTTCTTTCACTGTTGAATGGCAGCTTGTGTAACTTTGAAGACCGCAGAAGCAATATATTTTTAATAGCCAGGCATCATCCACCTTCTTCACCACATTTGCTTATGCACCTGTAATCTTCAGTGACTGTATCAGAAGGGTGAACATCTCAAAGTGCCAATTGGTTAGAACAAAATATTCTTAGATTGAGGAAGGGTATGAGCAGAGGCCCAAAACCCATCTCCTACCTTAGTGTATTGCTGTATAAGGGTATGTACATAGGCCAATACCTCTAAATTTGTGGATTAATGCATTTGCATATGCATACTGCTATATCTATGAATCTCTCCACTGCTTTGCTTCCTAGGTCCTTCCTCTGTTTCCTTTTCCTTCCTCCTGGTCCTCTGTCACTTTCCTCTTATTTCCATCTCTGGGTATCTTCCCTCATGGCCCTCACGTCCCAGCTCTTCCCAAGATCCTTGGTTCTGCTGTTCTCTCCCATGCCAATCCTCCCATGCCATCCATGGGTGTCAAACTGGTGGCCTGTGGGCTGCATGTGGTCCCTGAAGTAATTTTTGTGGCCCACGATGCTCTGAAATAAAATGAAAATTTAAAAATTGTTATGAAGAAAATAGCACTTGGGGGAGATGGAGGCAATACCACACTCACAATTCCCTCGTTAACCCTTGAACTTCTGAAGATAAGTAAAATCACAAAATCAAAACTGTTCTTTTTCTTTTTCTTTTCTTTTTTTTTTTTTTTTTTTTTGCTTTTTTTGGGGGGGCATCACAGCTCTCTGGTGGTGGGAGTTGGGCCCAGCCCCACTGCTAAAATTGAACCTCCATCCCAGTGGGCCGCAGTCCCACGCACAACCACTAAGCCACTGGGGCTCAGCCCTTTCTGTTTCTTTTTTAAAATCATTTTTTAAATCATTTTATTGGGGACTCATACAACTCCCATCACAATCCATACATCCATCCATTGTATGTAAAGTACATTTGCATACTTGTTGCCATCATCATCCTCAAAAAATGTTCTTTCCACTTAAGCCTCTGGTCTCAACTCCTCATAATTTCCCTCCCTCCCCACTCTCCCATGAACCCTCAATAAATTATAAATTATTATTGTTTTGTCATATTCTACACTGTCTGATGTCTCCCTTCACCCTGTGCCCTGTTGTCTGCACCAATGGGAGGAGGTTATATGTAGATCCTTGCATTCGTTTATCCCTTTGGACTCCAACTTCCCTCTACCCTCCTGGTCTCTCCACTCTCCCCACTGGTAGTGAAGGGATCATCTGTCCTGTATTCCCCATGTTTCTGGTTCCTATCTGTATCAGTGTCCATTCTCTGGTCTAGCCAGATATGTAAGGTAGAATTGGGATCATGACAGTGGAGGGGAGGAAGCACTTAAGAACTAGAGGAAAGTTGCATATTTCATTGTTGCTACACTGTACTCTGACTGGTACATCTACTCCCCATGACCTTTTTGAAAAGGGATGTCACTTCACCTACTGCTGGGCTTTGGGTACCCAATCTATATTTCCCCTCATTTATAATGATATAATTTTTAGTTTTTTGATGCCTGACACATGATTTCTTCAATACCTGTGGTCACACTGACTAATTTGCTTCCATGTAGGCTTTGTAGCATTTGAGGTAGATAGCTGTTTGTTTAACTTCAAACCTTTAAGGCCCCCAATGCTTTATCTTTTGGTAGCTGAGCACCATCAGTTTTCTTCTCCACATTTGCTTATGCACACATTTGTTGTCAGCGATCATATCAGGAAGTTTGGCAAGCAATTATATGATTTTTAGTTCTTTGATGCCTGATAATTGATCCTTTTTGACATCTCCGTGGTCAGACAGGCTGGTGTACTTCTTCCATGTGGGCTTTGTTGCTTTGGAGATAGATGGTCACTTGTTTGCTTTCAAACCTTCAAGACCCCAGGTGCTATATCTTTTGATAGGCAGACACCATTAGTCTTCTTCACCACTTTTGCTTATGTACTCATTTGTCAAAGTTGCTCATTTAGGGAGGGGGGCATCACTGCCCTCTGGTGGTTGTGGGAGCTACCCAGCCTTATTGCTGCTGAATTTGAACCACCAAGCCAGTGGACCGCAGTCCTGCACTCAACCATTATGCCACCTGGGCTCAGCCCAAAAGTTGCTCATTTTAATTGAGTTTGACACCCCTGCTATGTAAGTAGGCACATCAACTATAACATAGCCCAAACTGACAGTACCAGACTTTTTTTAATCCACTCTTCCATTGGTGAGGTTTTAAGTGGATTCCCACTTCTTGCTATTGTAAACTGCAGGGCCAGGATTCTTACTGCTTTCCCATGACCTGCTCCATCACAGTGTAATCACAATCAGTTTAAGCCTCAATGGAATAATATTAGCGTAGAAGTTAACATGTTTACTCAGGTCACTGTCCTGCGTTAATTAAATATTTCTGGGGTATGACCTGTTTCCACCTAAGTGGATGCTCTGGGAAAGGTTGGTTGCTTTTTACTGGGTCTGAATTCCACATCTGGCTCATTATTCTCCAGTTCTTTGAGTTTTAGCCTAATTTTCTATTGATCCTAGGAATCATCGGTGACCTCTACTGTGGCCTGCCAATCTTGGATTCATCACATTAGAAGTCATACATCTGACTTGCTGGCCTTGGATTTATCTTCTTCTGCAGCCACCAGTCTGTGGTCTTCCTGTTGAGTCAGTCGAAGCTTCCATTCTAACATCTGACCTATGTACTTAGAGCCTCCTGGACTTGGACATGCCCATATCTACAATAATGCAAATCATTTTATTGATCTACATCTCTTCCCATATATGTATAGGTGAAAGTCATTGAATTTCCTTCTGTAGAGAACTCAGCACTCAGTCTAGTGTCTACCAAACCACAATGAATCATAACTTTGTCTGGTTGGCATATAACATTAGCCATCACATTAACCAGCATGAATGTTAAAAGAGCTGTTAGAGCCTCCAATAAAATCATTGGGGAAAAAATGCTGGTACATGCACACAATGGAATATTGTGCATCCCTCAAAAGCAGCAATGAAACATAAACTTCAACATGTGGAGGCGTCTGGAAGACATTATGCTGAGTGCAGCTAGTCAAGCACAAAAGGGCAAACACTGTATGTGTCCACTGTAGTAGGAACAAGCAGCAGGATGGGTACAAGTTCAAGTTTTCAGGCCATCCAATCCTCTGGATGGGGAGCCAAGTGCCTGGAAAAGAGCTGGATCAGTGCCAATGAACCACATATCATCTGCTCCAAGTGAATATAGAGTAGGTGATTGATTCTGGTGGTCGATTTTTCCTGTTGAGTATAACTACTGAACAGTAAAGAAACATTCTTGTATTAAAGTATTTAATATAGACTTATCTAGTCTCCATCACTTCATCCTGCTTGGATCCACAGTGTTCATGGGAGCAACAATAAAGAGACAGGATCAAGGCATGGTTGCAAAAGTTAAATGCAAACATAAGACCTCTTGAAAGTGTTGAAAATCAAGCATGTTACCTAGCAGATTGAGGTACACCTGATCCAAACCATAGTATTTTCAAATACCTCATCTGTATGTGAAAGTTGAACATTATATAAGGAAGGTCAAAGAAAAATTTATGCATTTGAGCTATGGTTTTGGCAGAGAAAATTGAAGTGGGCTTCAAGCAAACCTGCTCTGGAAGAAGTAAGCAAGAATGTTCCTTAATGACAATGATGGCAAGTCTTCTCACATACATTGGACATGTTATTAGAAGAGACTAGTTCTTGGAGAAGGACATCAGGCTTACTAGAATGGAGGAGCAGCAGAAGAGAACAAGGTCCTCGATGAGGTAGCTTGACACAGTGGCTGCACTAGGGGACTTACACAAGAGAGCACGGCACAGAATTGTGCGGATGGCACAGAGCTGAGAAGCGTTTTGTTCTGTTGGACGTGCGGTTGCAATCAGTTAGGATTGACTCAACAATACCTAAGAACAACAACAACAGGTGGCAAGTATCACCTGAATAGAGCCCTCATGGTCTAGGGATTTCACATAGGATGGTGTTCCTCATGGTCTGTCCTTTGAAAACCCCAGCTTTTTCTTCTGAAACAGACTGGGCTTGCTACTCCAGTAAAAGTCCTGACCAGCACACCCCCAGGAGGTCACCATGCCTCAGCACTGACTCCACGGCAGCAAGTCTGCCTGAATAACAACAAGCCTACACTAACCTAGAACTAGGATGAGCCCATCACTCCTCCAGCACAAATAAAGTTTGGAATATTCCCTAACTGAGGCCCCAATCTATGTCCTCAAGTGCCTGATCAATTAATGAATTGATTTCTTTTTATTCCCTTTGATAATTTATCCCAAGTTGTTTCTCCTTCTCTTTTCATACCTGTTTCCTTTACTGTGAGGCCAAACAAAATGAATTGTGCTTGGTGACCACTACTAATCATTTTCATCAAAAAATCTACAGAGAAATCCGGATCAAAGTGGGGAGAGGTAAGGAACAGAATTTCCTATTGCAAATGAAATCTAGACATTCTGGAGCCACTGAGGCAAGAAAAAAGATAAAGAAAGAGAGAGAGAGAAAGATTATCCAGAGATAGTATTGAAATGTAAATCTTAAACCTTAAACGAAACCAAAATTATACTGGGAATTCTTCTTTGAAACAGGAAAAAAAGGTTGTTGTTTTTTTTAATTAGCAAAGTATGTGTGCTTTGAGCATTGTGCTATTTTAAAGGATTAATGGAGCTTGAAAACATTGTGTTTAGTGAAATAAATCAATCACAAAAGTTCAAGTATTACATCACCTCACTTATATAAAAAGACAAGAAAAGATAAGTGTCCATAATTGAAAGTTTGCTAGTGATTATTAGGGGCATGGGAGCACAGAAAAAGGCAGTGGCAAATGACTTATGGAGTACTGAGTTTCTGTTTATGGTCATGGAAAAATTACACTAATTAAAAGTAGGCTTGCCCAGCTGATTATTGTCATTGCTGCTTATTAGTAGCATACCCATAACAAGTTGAATTGGCAAACCTGTGATAGATAGCTTATTAAAAAAAGCAAGTGTCCTGCTGAGGCGTGGAAACTGCACGTGGTTCGATAACCTGGTTTGAGATTTAGGGCCATCATTTGGTGGGACATCCTCACTAATTGGCTTAATGATGTGATTCGTGCTTTTTTTTTTTTTTTTTTTTTTTGCTCTACCTTCTAGTTCATTGTGTAATGGCTGAGGTTTTTTAAGCTTGCAAGCAGTCATCCAAAAGACAATTGGTCTCTATCTGCCTGTAGCAAGAGAGGAAGAAAAAAAGTCAAGAATTCGAAGAGGAAGTTAAACATGTGGCTAGTTGCCTCTATGTATAACTACTCTCCTTTCCATGAAACTGGAATTACACAATGTTGCCTGGTTACCATTACTGAACATTGTAATCAAAGATGTTATAAATGAATCCTTATCAAAAGGGGTAAATTTAAGAAAGGAAATCAATTTTGCATGGAACTCAATTTTTCTGGAGCTCTGGAGGTGGGAGGATCCATGAAACTATTCTCCTGATAAAATCTTTAAACCAAAAGATTATCTGAAAGTCTTCTTAAAACCCAAACATAATTTAGTTTAACAAGTAAAGAATGTCCACCTTGAGCATTACGTTCTTTAAGAAACCATCCATGTGGCATCAAATCGATCATATAAAGTCAAATGCTAGGAACCTTATCATGCAACGAGTATATGTTAATGGAAGAGAAACAACCCAGAAAAGAAAGATGAGAATGTTTGTCCAACTCAAGAAATAATCAATGTCAGAGAATTGCACATGTAGAAACCGTTAAATTAGTTTATGTTTTAAAGTGTATATCTTTAACAACAACAAAATATGCTATATTTTTTCAATAATTATGTGAGAACAAAACTCTGAGTGAATCCCTTAGGTGACAATGAATTTAAGATATTGTGGTGAGGTAGAGTAGAGAATGATGACAGGGATATTAGCACAACTTGAAGAGTGTACCCAGTATCACTGACTTGTACATGTAGAAATTATTGGGATGATGTATCTTTGTATGTGGTTATCTTTGCCAGAGTTAAAATAAGTAATTTCATTTTAAACCACACCCATAATCTTATTTTCATTATAATGATAAAGGATGTCATTCACTCCATACTTGCATATTTTTCATTATTAAACATATTGGATGCTCCCAATGTTGTCTGATGTTATAAGGAATTATGTAAAGTATAAGATAGACTGTCTGAAGTCTTTCTGATTCTCTGGTACTTAATGGCATCTGTGCTTCCAAATTTGACCTTTGTTTCATTTCTTTCGAATCATTTTACCTCATGATGCTACAAGACCTTATCAAATCAGCACTCAGGAAGCATCTGCAATGCATCTTCCTTCCATGGGAGAAAGGACATTTTGAGTCACAAAAACTATTGTTTATTCAACTAAGTCCACACGGATGAAGGACACCAGCTTGTATTTATTATTATAAATAATAAATTTTATAGCAAAATGAGAGAATAATATCAGAACTTAAAATCTAAATACATGGTTTTCAGAGACTATGGACGATAGTGGAAGCCAAAAATCGGTTTGCAGAGTTGCCACATGGATTAAACCTCCAGTGAATTCTCTGTGACCATAGTCTGAGGATATCCATGGCCTTCCTTTCAGACAGAGAGAGTTTTAATGTTAATTATAACAGATGTAATGAGTTTAAAATATAAAACCTTATCATTTGACGTCTCCTTTGACTCCATTTTATAGTTGTTTCCATTTTTAATATAGCTGTTGTCTTTTCTATTGAAATTTTTCTCTTATTTTATTATTGTTGATGAGGGTTTTTTCGTTTCTTGGTTTTGTTTTGAATGATTTTCTGTATATGAAATCCAGTACAATTACATCTGTAGAGACAGTAATTGAATTAATAATTATCTAGAGGCAAGCAAGGTTGGGGAAAAAGGAAGTACTAATAACAGGTAGTACAAGAAAGAAGAAAATGTTCTAAAATTGATTATGGTAATGATTGCACAACTTTCCTTAACATGGCTGAACTATTGTATTATATGATATGTGAATTATATGTCAATAAAACTACTTTTAAACTATTATTTATTCTATTATCTATAAATGACTTTCTATTTATATGCACAAGACATGAAATTGCCTGGTCTATATCAAGCTATGCATTGCCTGGTGTATATTGCTGTAAATGATTCTTCTTCGTCCAATTACTTAAAATTAATGTGAAAGCCAAGGTCAAAATCATGAGCCATACAAACTACAGGATTTTACTGGCTCACATAATTTGCATATTCCTCTTGAAGAAAATTAGATCACAGACCATCATCCAGTGACTAAATGAAAGAACTGCATTTAAGGGCATAGAAATGAACTCATAGTGGACCACGATCATACATTACATTGGTGCTCTCAGGTACCATCTAGTCAATTTCAACTTGTTGTGACCTTCTGTGCAACAAAATGAAACATTGTCCAGTCCCCATCTTGTTGAGGCTCTTCCTGTATTTTCTGCAGACCCTGTACTGTTCCAAGCATGATATCTGCCAGGGACCGGTGCCTCCTGATAATATATTCAAAGGGCATGAAACAGAGTCTCCCTATCCTCCCTTCTAAGGATAATTCTGCTTGTACTTCTTTGGAGACCAATTTATTTGTTCTTCTGGAGGTTCATGGTAGTTTCAATATCTTTTGCCCAAACCATAATTCAAATGCATTGGTACTTCTACAGTCTTCCTCATTCAATGTCTAATTTTCCTATGCATATGAGGGAATTGAAAATACCGTGGATTGAGTCAGACACACCTTAGTTCTCAAAGTAACATACTTTCTTTCAGTATTATAAAGAGGTTTTGTGCAACAGATTTACCCAGTGCAACTCATCTTTTCATCTCTTGATTGTTTCTTCCATGAGCACTGATAGTGAATCCAAGCAAGACATTTTTCCTTTCAATCTTTTCTCCATTTGTCATGATGTTCCCTATTGGTCCACTTGTGAGTATACCAGGCTTCCTTACATTGGGTTGTGATCCACACTGAAGGCTGCAATCCTCAGCAGCAAGTGCTTCAAGTCCTCCTTGGTTTCAGCAAGCAGGAACACGTCATTTGCATAGTGCAGGTTGTTAATAAGCCTTCCTTCAAACCTGAGGTCACATTCTTCTTCAAACAATCCAGCTCCTTGGATTATTTGCTCAGCATACAGAGTGGAAAAGGATGGAGAAAGGATACAACCCAGATGTACGATGGTCCTCATCTTAAGCTACTCGGTTTTCCCTTGTTCTTGATCCATATATAAAGTCCACATGATTACAATTAAAATGCTTGATTTATATATACATATGAATATATGTAATTTCATATATATTTCATATATTTGATGTCATCACAATGATTCAATACAGCAAATGAATTTTAATCAGTCTCAACAGTTATATTGGTCTTTGAGAACTATCCACCAAACAATAATCTCTAGGTGTACAGTGCCAGAAAACCTGAGTGCCCCTTGATACTCCTTCTGGGTCTCTCTCCTACTGGTGGTTCTAGAGATAGAAGGTTTAACTTTTCTTTTAGTACACATCTAATGCTACTTTGAAATGGTTGACTTGTAGAATGTTTTATTGTGTATATTTTTGCCAGAATAGAACAAAATTACAAGAATAACAATGAGTACAAAGAATAAGGAAATGTTTTAAAATTGATTGTGATCAAGGTTGTACAACTCATCTTAATATTATTGAAGTATTGAATTGCATGGTATGTGGATTAAGCACCAGGAAAACTGATAAAAATAATTCTTGCTACTTTAACTTCAATCTGGCTCTGAGTTTCATTTTTGTAACAATTTTATTGATATACAATTCATGTATCATACAATTCAATTCTTTTATCATATTAAAAAGAATTGTGTGAGCATTACCACAATCAATTCTAGAACATTTTCTTCTTTCTCACACTCAATATTACCTCTTCATTTTCTCCTACCATTTATAACCCTAAGAAACTATTGATCCACTTACTGCCTCTATATACTTTTCTGTCTATATTTCATATACAGAGAAAGATATAAAAAGCTACAATAACAAAATAAAATTGAGAAAACTTCAATTGAAAAGAAATCAGAAGCTATTAAAAACTAAGGCAAATTTAAACTGTATCAAAGAGAGAATGAGTGAGACAGTGTTGAATTTAAATCTAACTGTATCTGTATGAATCTACCATCCTGTGCACTATGTTTGACAGCAAACCTATTCACATCTCTGATCAATAATCAGAGGGAATTCACTGGAGGCCTAACCCCCGTGGGGACTCTGACAATAAATTTTGAACATTCAATATCATCCTTAGCTTTTGCAAACCCGTGCGCAGAATTAAACTCCAATGCAGTTGTCTCCTCTAACCCTGGATTTTATTACTTACTAGCATTGCATCACACAATCTGGTGTGCTTCTTTCATGTGGACTTAACACATAGCTTTCATACATGGACACTTCTTTTATAAGCCTGGGAGACCCCAGATGCTATTTTGTCTAAAACTTAGCATCATTAGATTTGCTCACCACACTTTATTATAGCAATCATATCTTCATTGATCTCTTCATGAAGAGAAGTATACAGTAAGACTATATCGTAAGAACTAATTTTCTTAAAGTAGCGTTATGATTCATTATATGACTCTGGATTTTCTGCTCTCTTTATTTTAGAATGCAGTTTTTAGAGTAGCATTAGTAATTTTAACGATTAATTAACACTTAATACTGATTTGTGGAGATAAAAACTGTCTACGCTATCAATGACCAAAATAAATTATTCAATTTTCCACTGAACAGGAAAAGGACATTTTCCTCTTGGTGTCAGAAAACAGATGGCATGGCTATCATTTAATCTTGTCACTACAGGGAATTAATTTGAGATTTGGTATGCTTTGTGATAAATTCCTGCATGATATCAAGGTTTTACTCCAATTATTTGAATGCCTGAAAGAAACAACATCCTATTAAGTTCATTTTTTTAATTAACAGTGAGTTTAAATTCTTTTTTAAAATATCACAGCTAAGGTATATTTTTGCATTTGATTTTTATGAAAATTTATATCTAGGGGAGGTGGAAGGATGAAATTGTTGCTGGTATACTTCATAAGCAAGGAAATATACTAGAAACAAGTAGGATAAGATGAAGATTTGAATGAAAATCCCAGCTAGACCCAAAGAGGCAAAATGTAAAAACACAAATTCACAAAGGAATTGACTCCACATAGAAAAGAGACAAGCAATTTAAATTCAGAAACAGCAAATTCAGTCCTAGTCCTGAACAGCCTCTTTGTTAATGCAATTTGGTTTGAGAAATCAGGACAGAATAAAGGATAAAGGTAATATCTATAAGCTAGCTTCTCATATGAAGACAAGGCCTTTTCCAAGAGATTTTCAACTGGAGCCAAAGCACAAGAATCCAAGAGCAAACACCTAGACACCTGAGGCAGAGATTGAAAAAAGGTAGCAATGGGAAGCGCTGGGCCACCGACACAGATATCGGCATTCATACTGCAACGCAAGCCCCATTCTAACCTCAGACGCTTCCAGAAAATGGGCAGCTACTATTGATGGTGTGATGAAATCATTTTTTGAAGCATGTTAGTTTTCACTTTTGGCCCTAGGACATCAGGAACAGAGACCTAGAAAATATCTCCAGATGCCCTTGGCCATGTTGTTTAAGTTCAGAAGACAACAAAAAGATATATTGAAAATGGGAATCAAAAGGATGGCTTAAAAGGTCGCAGACTTACTTATTTCTGCATATAATTAATAAATCATAAGGTCCTGGTGATACCATGGATTGTTGTTGGGCTGCTAATGGCAAGGCCATCAGTTCAAACCCATCAGCCACTCCTCAGGAGAAAGATGATGTGTCTCTTCCTACAAAGCTTCATGGTCTCTATACAGGGTTTCTGTGAATTAGAAATGACTCCATGGAAATGGATTTGATTAATGAATCCAGGAGTCCTAGTGTTTCCATGAATTAAGCCATTGGGCTGCTTAGCTAAAAGTTGGCAGTTCAAACTCAGCAGTTGCTCCACTCCATGGGAGAAAATTGGCACAGTCGGCTTCTACAAAATGCTACAGTCTCAGAAGCGTTGTAGGGCAGTTGTACTCTCTCCTATGAGATCTTTATGAGCTGGAGTCAACTTGATAGAAGTAAGCTTAATAATCAGATCAATTCCACCACAGCGTATTTTCACTCCATCAAGACCAAATTTTTGAATGCAAATTAGCAGTACCCAGTAGTTCTGGGCTGTCAATAAAATTAAACCAAGCTCGAAATAAGTCAGACTAAAGAAGATGATTTTTTAATTTAAGAAAATTGAATTATAAAACCAAATACAGGGTGATGAAGGCAACAGGTGTGCAAATGTGATATGCATGCAATTGATAAATGCACTGATCATGATGGGAGTTGTATGAGCCCCCAATAAAGTGATTTATTAAAATGAAAAAAAAACAAATTCAATGCCATTGCAACTCATGTTTTCAGATGAGTCAACTCATTAAGCTATTTATTGAACAGTCATTTGCTAAGTCTATTCCAAATGTCAGGCATTGGACTAGCCACCAGTAGATAAGAGATGCATAGCTATTCTTATTGGACTGAGAGTCATGAAACTTTAACAAGAAAGTATAAGGTAATAGTAAATAGTAATTATCACAAGGAAACAAGTGAGTGCCTACAATCGAGATGGACTCTTAAAGGGAGGTGGGAGTGTTTACATAAAATGATCAGAAACAGTTTTTTTGAGAAGGGGCCATTTTTGCTTGTTTTTATTAAATACTTTTACTGGGGCCTCTTACTGGGATGTCAGAGGCTCTCTGTTCTCCCTCTGAGAGAGAGGCGGAGCCCGAGCTGATGGGCAGGAGTAGGTTGGGAGGACTTGGTCTAGGCTGTCATCAAAGCTGGAGGAAGATGAGGTGGAGGAGACACAAAGAAACAAAGGCTCCAGAGGAAGAGCACATTTCAGAATTAAGAATTAAAAAAAAGTGGACATGAGACCACTTTTTTGTGACATCCAGTGGAGTTTGGATTAAAATGTAAATTGGCACTGTTTGAACCCCATGAGACTGCAGAAAGGAAGGGTAGAGGAGAAGTTTGCCACTGAGCTGATTCTAAGTCCTGGCACCGCCATCTGTGCAGAGTCAAACAGTGCCCCATAGGCTTGTCAATGGCTACGTTTTCAGAAATAGATCGCTAAATGTTCCTTCCAAGGCACCTCTGAGTGGACTCGAAACTTTTGGTTAGCAGAAAAGTATGTTAACCACTTTCACCACCCAAGGAATCTGTAGAAGGGCACAGACACCAACTTATTCATAGAGGGCACTGCCGTAGATATGGTGAGACATGTCATTTTCAAAGGATCCTAAGAGGAGATAATGCTGAAGGAGACAGTGTGAAAGAACAGGAAAAACCCTTTACCAGGCACATGTAAGATGTTCCCCTTCCTGTAAGTATTTGAGAGCTGCAAAGAAACTGGAATACACCAGTAAAGCATGAGATGTGCTACCCCTCCCCCCTGCCCAGCAAACTCCCTAGAAATATACCTCCTCTGAATCTTTCCTTCCCTATTTGTCGCTTTGAGGACCCAGTTTTTGCTCTATAAAACACACATACACACACACACACACAAAAAAAAAAACAGGGCTACAGAGTTCATTCCAAACCAGAGTGACCTTTTCCACAGAAGGTTCCCAAGACTGCAAATCTTTATGGGTTACTCTCCCAGTGAGCTCAGGGACATCAAAGGGTTAAGCTAATGCCCACTCTGCTACATATGTGCCTAAAGGGGGCTTGCAAGTCCCATGACTATATAAACTCATTGTAAATTATATTCACTCTTTTTGTTTTGTTCCAGACATTTTAAAAGGTGAACACCTGCCCCACTCATTCTGTCTCTGTATTTCCCTGAATTGCACCACTGCTTCTCAGGACCAATTTGGTTGTGGGGCCAGAGTCCACACTTCGTGGCATACCTATTAAAACCAAGTTCATGTCTTTGAATCAATGCTGACTCATAGCAATGCCCTGTGGGTTTCTGAAACTGTAACTATTTACAGGACTAGAGAATCTAGTCTTTCTCCAGTGAAGCTGTGGTCAGTTTCAAACTGCTCACTATGGGGATTGCAGTCCAAAGCATAAGCACTACACCACCAGAGCACCTTGGCATCTTTATTAAGGCTATATTCTCTTCCACATCCTTGATAGCATGAGGGCTAGAGATAGGGCACTTGTCATTATTTTTGCTGCCCTATTTTTCTCCTAGATCTTTTATACTCATGCTATCCAATACTCATACTGTGTTCGTCCAGGTAGACTAGAGAAACAAATTCATAAACATGCATATGGATATAAGGGAGAAGTTTATATACAAGAGTAATGGAACATTGAAAAAGCATCCCAACCCAGTCCAGTCCAAGGTCATAAGTCCGATATTAGCCTGTATGTCCGATACCAGCCTATAAAGTCTCCTTCCAACTCATGAAGCACATGCAATAACACCACAGTGGGTGGTGGGTGGTGGGCCAGTGGGTGCAGAGTCTTGTGTCCAGTGGCAGTAGAAGCATCCCAACACTGGCAAGAGTCTCCACATGGCCCTTTGTTTTCAGGGCTCAGGATCCATCAGCTGTCTCCATTGGCGGTAGAAGCATCTCAGCACTGGTAGGGATCTCCTCTTGACCTCCCAAGCATCTCGGCACTGGTAGGCATCTCCACGTGGCCTCTCCAACACCAGATGTTTAGATTCATTAGGGCAATCCCATGTGGCTTCTCCTCTGGCTCCTCCAGTCTCCAGGAATCAGGATCTATCAGCATGCTGTCATCTCATCTTATCAGTAGTCTGTCTCTGGTATCTCATCTCCACAGGGAGATATCATGAGATTTCCCAGAATTTTGAGAGAAAGCCATGCCCACACAGAGGTCTCATTGGCTATCTCCAGATTGACAAGCTAGACACCCCCACGCCTGTCATGATATTGACACCAAGTACAAGACCACCACACATACTATCTAATAACTACTCTTCTCTCCTATTGTCTGTAAACCTCTTAGCTGCTAGTCGGGCTCTCATCTTTTCTCCTACACACCCTCTGCCAGAATTTTATATGATCCTCCCAGTACCATGACCAATCGGCTCCTTTTCCTTCACCTTGACCCAGCCACCAGTCCTGTGGTCATATCCTGGATCAAATCCTGTCCGTCAGGCAGTGAGCTACTCAGCCCACACCAAGGCAGAGTGCATGAAGTCCTCCAGTCTTAGGCAACAGTTGTCTGAGATTAGAGTACAAATGTGCTATAAACTGTTTTCACTTTGTCTACATGAGATAATAAGATTTCTAATAATGTTAGACAGTACTGTCTTCACTGTTATTATTAGAGTCCCTGAATGGTGCAGACTGCCAACACACTGAGGTGCTAACCAAGAAGCTGATGTTTCAAGTCATCAAAGGGGTACCTCAGAAAAAGGCCTAGAGAGGCCCATCCAGAAAAGCAACCACTGAAAACCGCAGGGAACATTATTCTACTCTAGCCCCCATGGGGTCCCTACGTGTTGAAATTGACTTGATATCAACTAGTTACTGGTATAACACCTCCTATCAGTAACAACACTCCTTTCACACTGAATTTAAACAATCTTTTTTTCCAGTCACTTTCTCCCATCAGTTGAGTCTTCTTTTCTTAATTACTTGAATAAAACAATTAGTTAGCCACATTAAGATCTACATATCATTGAACCTTCCAAAATAGGTTTTTGTGGAGTAAATGAGAACATTTTCTTTACCATCTGCCCATCCCATTTTCCTATTTTTCCTCTCAGCAAGGTCCATAAGATCTAGACGGGATATTTGTATTTCACTGAGGATTATTTGATACTGTTGATTTTCAAAAGCCAAATAAATTCATCTATAATTAAAATCATAGCTTGTGAGAAATAATCTGAGGGCTAGGAAGTCCCTAAATAGCCACCCACGCTACTTCCTTTGAGGCTCCTAATCAGGGCTCCTTCAATTGTCTAAAAGGTTGTCCAAAATGCCTTTGTCTTCATAACTTTGTACTTTTCTTGATGCTGCTCATCACAGCTGTCAGCAAAAGTGAAGATTCATGAACATCTGTTTAAGAACACTGTGTAACTACTGCTGGAGCTCCGTCAAAGATCAACGATTTGATGGAATTGTGCAGCTTGCCAAAAAAAAAAAAAAAGCCATCTCACTAAATGTGGATTTGGTAAAGGCTCAGCAACTAATAAAAAATGTGCTCAGGTATCCTAAATATCTACTGTCCTTAAATGGCAACATGGTGGGTCATTGTTCAAATTCTCACCTTCCATGCGGGAGTCCCAGTTTCAATTCTCAGTCAATATATCTATCGCATACACAGACACCAGACATCTCTCAGTGATGCGTGTGTGTTATTGTGATACAGAATGGGTTTCACAGTGCTTCTCTACTAAGGTGGACTAGGAAGATCTGGTCATCTGCTTCCCCAAAAAATCAGTCAATGAAAATCCATGGGTCACAACATTCTGGCCTTCATCCTTGTCCGGGGCCATGATGTGAGTCAGGAGCTCAGAAAAATAAAATGAACACCTCTACTCACAAGTATATAGCTTTCTTAGATCTAAAAACTATATAAGTAGCTTCAAGAGTTCCATTTCACTGACTCTCACCTAGTCCTCTCACCCAATTTGCCAATGATCATGAACTTCCCTACCAAGAACAATCATCTACCATCCATCGGGTCTAGGAACATATGACTGACAAACCTTCTGTCCCGCTGTTGATGATGCTGTTGCTGTTAGGTGACAAGTCAGTCCCACACAGTGTCTCTCCGTGCACAAGACGATGAAGCACTAACCAGTCCAGCATCATCCTCTCATTTGCTCCGATGCTTCAGCCCAATGCTGCAGCCAAGCTGTCAGTCCAACTTGTTGACAGTCTTTTTCATTTTTGCTGCCTCCTCCCTTCTCTTTATTTTACCCCTACCCACTGCCAGATTGCACAGATTCCTAAATTCTCTTTCCTTATTTTACAATGTTCCTACCTACTTTACTTTTAATTCTCTATAAGTCTGACAATTAATATGCTTGATGAAAGGAATAGATTCAAAAATATTTAAAGTATTAATTGGGTATCTTTGTGCAGTCTACTGAATTTTGTTAAAGATTTAATGTAAAAAAAAGATATTAATATGTGTTCATGTGTCAAAGTTGTATCTATATTTAGTTAAAGTTGCATATGGATTTATGGTTGTTACTCTTAATAGATAACACTTTGGTCATATTTTATAACACTTATGCTATGGTCAACCATTTGGGTGTCAACTTTGCCAATGAACTATGAGTTCTTCAATGGCAGGCAACAAATCATATTTGTACTAATAACTCCCAGAATCTTGTTAAAGGTCAGCATACATAATAACTTCAATAACTCTGTGTTGAGTCAATGAACAGAATGAAATTATTTAATCATGTGTATGCATAAGCAAGTTTTTAAATTTTGTTGTTAAGGTTGATCTTCAAATAAAATTCCATTTAGGGCTTTTTGGAAAAAGGCATAAAAATCAAAAATCTTTCCTTTTAGAAATAGAGAAGCAATCACACACACGCTATGAGTCATTTTAAAAGCTGCTTTGTAACCTGTTAAAATTATGTATCACCACCAAAAATGAAAGAAGTTCTCACGTTGGCAAAAGAGTATACACGTAACTCAATGTATAGCACTCTTCTGGGCTCAAAACATTACTCTTGTAGCTTTTCACCAATGATACATACTCATACATACTCCCCTAATTCAAAATCTATACCAACTGTCTTTCAGTTTGTCAGATGACTGTGATTTGTGTGCTGATGAGATATCAAAAGTTATTCCACTGCTTTCTCTAATCTCAACAAGGTCATGCATGATGTACATGAAGTTTTCAGTCGATGACAAACTAAAAAGACTTGTTCATCTACTTTCAAATGTTGCCAATAAAACATATGGACCAGAGCAGAATGCTGTCCAATAATGCGCTGAAAGTGGAGTGTCCTAGGTGGAAAGGCTCTCACAATACACAATGAAGACAATGGAAGAGGATACCAGTGAGCATGAAGAAGGTGAAGGAACAGCAAAGATGTCTTTCTGTTTTACCAGGGAACACCATGAGTTAACATCACACTCAATGACAGTTATGAAAAAGGACATTTCCTAAATCAGCCTTAGTGCCAGTTGCAAAATTTATACCCCAGCATACCAAGTCACTTTGGAAAGGGAACTTCTAGATAACATTGTCAAATTGACTATCTTAATAGCCAGAGAATCTAGTCAATTTGTTAACAGTTAATAGGAAATTTCCTAACAGTTATTAGGCCTTAAAACATTTCAATTGATTGTTTCCTATGGACTATTTGTGGCTCAGGAGTATTCTTGCCTTCCATGCTGGAGAACCAAGATCCACTCCTAGATAATGCGTGCCATGCACAGGCATTATGTGCTGATGGAAGCAAGTGTGTGTCTATGATGCTGAAAGATTTCATCAGTGCTTCCAGCCTAGAAGATAGACCTGATAATCTACTTCCAGAAATCAGCCAGTGAAAGCCTATGGATCACAACAGCTCCATCTGTAATCTTTTGTTTGGTTTTTTGATGTATTTGCCTGGTTGGGCATCACCATGAGTTGTGAGCGACTTAAAGACAGCTAATAACAAGAATTGGTCATTCATTAGATACCCCATGAATGAACTGAAGACTGACAAACCACAGACCTCATAGTAATTGTAGAAAAAAAGAGGATACTTACTCTTTAAAAGGAAAGAATCTCCTACATGCAGAAAATAGCTAGATAGTGAAGTTAGTCCTTTCCAACTTTGATAACCTAGACATGAATGTCAACCTACACAGCATATCCATCCAGTAGTTATTACCCAACACTGACCCATTCCAAAATGCAAGAAGATACTGTGATGCTGCCCCAAAATATTTTCGTGACAGTTACAGGTGTTTAAGCTCTTTCTTTTGGACAAACGATTGAAACGCTTACATGGCATCTACATGGAAAGCAAATCTTTAAAGTTTCCAAAATCAGTGACAAGATCAGTTGCGATAAATGGAAATTGTAACTAAAAATATTTAATTAAAAGTTTTGTTGTTTAGAAATCATCTGCCTTTTTACAGTGTTGTTTGGCTGTTCTTTTCATTGATTCAAAACTACCATTTAAATTTTCATACACATACTATTGTTTAAAGTGAATAGAGCTTAATTTCACTTTACAATACTAGAATCAATCACATATGATTATGTAGAATTTAAAAGAATGCTGATTAAAAAGGCATAACTATAGAGAGAGTTAATAGAGCAACAGTTGCCAGCATATAGAAGAATAAGCAGGTAATAAACAGAGCATTTTTGGCTGTGAAACTATTCTACATGATGTTGTCATAGTACACACATTAAATTTTGCATTTATTAAAACACAACTCTGCAACACAAAGTGTGAATCCTAACATAAACTATGGACTTTATCTAAAAATAATGTATCAATACCAGTTTATTAATTGTGTATAACATGATGATAAGAAGTTAATAGCAGGAGAAATAAGTGCAGGATGGGGTCTTGATAGCATTGAAATGCTAAACCTGAAGTCAGCAGTTCACACTTACGAGTGTTTCTGTGGGAGGAAGATGAGGCTGTATAAACCAGCAAGTCTTGGAAATCCTCTCCTACGGGTCACTGTGAGTTAGAATTGACTCCATAGCAATGAGCGATCAGGGGAGAGGCCACAGGTGAACTCTACTTCTTGTGCAATGGTGAATAAACCTATCCTAAAAGTAAAACTCACATTGGAAACTGAAAAAAAAATATGGATTTTTTTTAAGAGACAAAATATGCTTTCAAAATATTGCCCATGAAGGGAGATACTTAACATTCTGTTGTTAAACGGGTTAAACTGTTTCTCGAAATCATCTCTAGTGGCAACCTAGTTAAATATATTCTTCTGCAAAACACAACTAAATATCCAAGAAGGCCATATTCTCAGTAGTCCATATGTAAGACAAAAACAAATATGACCAATGGCAAAAGAACTTGCTTTATCAAGAAACAGCTTCTTAAAATTGGTTTATATCCTATAAATGGGTCATTTCAAGTTAGATAGACCTTAAATAAAAGCATGTTTTTTTCAGACAGATATCATGAGGCTTCGACGTTCACTTTCTAAAGAGAAAATGGCATTGTTTTTCCAACCGAAGAGGGCTGTAAGTCTGGTCACATGCTGGCTTCCTCTATTCCCTTGAAAACGCTTGCATATTTGTGCATTATAGGTTTACATGTAGAACTTCAATCTGAATGGACTTCTCTTTTGAGGGGGGGGGGGGGGGCGTGGTATCACTGCCCTCTGGTGGTGGGAGTAGGAGGTTCAGCCTTTGCTCCTATGGAGCCATTGCTGGAATTGAACCTCCATCCCAGTGGGCCACAGTCCCGCACACATAGTCTATTTAATGAAGCTTGAACTGGGAGAAACTCTACCCATAGATTTATTGTTTATACTCATCTCAGCAGTCCTTGAAATGACTGTCCTGCACAAGCTAGATTCCTTATCATCTTTATACAAATATAAAACAAATGTCAATTTATCATATCCAGGAACAGAAAGATACACTTCAATAGTTAGCACAAATAATTTTGAAAAGTATCAATGTTCATATTTTTTCTGAGACCTTTAGAGTTTTAAAAGATTCCTCTTTTTTACATGATATAAATCAATTATGTAGTCATATAATTTACAAGCATAGTTTTTCTGATTATTGCATAAGACTTTATGAAAATATCTCTAAACAAAATTTAAGTCATTGTGGCAGTTATAAAATCTGTCATCTTGCAAAGGGGTGGAGTCTAGCCTATCAATCAGGTTATGGTCAAAGAGGCCTTTGTGTGACCGTGGCTTTCTCCTGAGGATTCTGGGAACTCCTGCCTTCCTCGCTGGAGATGGGACACACACTTTCCCTACTAGACATTGCTGTGGAGAGGCCACCAGGAGCTACACTAATGGAGCCAGAGCCCTGAAACTGGAGGAATCCCATAGAGACCCACACCACCACTGAGATACTTCCACACAAGTCAACAGTTTCTATATCTTAAACATTGCACTCACTCCTCACTTATCAACAAGCTTAGTTTCCAAAGATCAGGTGATTGTGAAAAAATTAATATGTGAAAGTGAAGAATAACTACATCATGTCACCAGAAAGGAGTTGACTGCATCTTTGCATAACTGCCAAGTAACATCATTATATAACTGCCAAACCACGGAGAGTCCAGACTCAGACAAGTTGCCATATAGCCTTAACCATCGCAGCCAGAACTGCTTTTGCCTTGCATAACAACATTTGTTACTGCAAAACATATAAAAACATAGAGCCTTTTTTTAACATATAGCCTTAATGTCCAAAATAGTCAGATAGTAGAGTATTTTTTACTATTTAAATGCAAAATGTTGATTGGGAAATTGATAAGTGAGCAGTCATTGATAAAATATGTCCATAAAATAATGGGCCATAAAATAGCCCTCATATGAACTATTTAACTTTTATCTTATTTAAAATGAATGAACTAGCAAGTTCATACTGTATCAAGTTTTTCGTAAAATTGTCTTGTGATAAACTGGAGTAAACAGATATGTTTGTGAAAGGAATGTTACCCAACTGATCTCATTTAATCTATAGAAAGTAGAAGCGGAATAATGCACAAGATAGAGGTTTTCTCTTTTTCATAAGAAAATAAAATTTTAGGCTTTTGCTCGGGTAATAATTTGAATATGATAACAATCTTTTCTTCCTAAAATATAAGAAAAAAAATTGTAAGTACATAACAAATTTAGTTTTCAAGTGAAGGAAAGAGAAAACATCACATAGGGTTCTTCATTTCAGGAAACTTTTCCTGGAAGATGATTTTTTAATGCTGAACAGTAATACAGAATGATTTGATTAAATACAATTTTCATCTACTAGGTCCAAACTTTGACATAAGTTCAGGGGAAGCAGGCATAAAACTACAGGGTCTCTACCTTCGTAAAATAATCTGATGATGATAGCAGACAAAAATAAACACCCAATCAAACTTCAGAACAGTATGCATGCTTTCATGGAGGCATTAGAAAAAGAAAGGAAGGAAGGAAAGAAAGGAAGAAGGAAGGGATGGAGGGAGGGAGGGAAGGTGGGAAGAAGGGAAGAAGAAGGGACATACAAGCCAATCTGTCTAAGAATGATGAATTTAAGATCACAGGAGAGTTGATGACCCCAATAATCTGGCCCCTGGTATACAAGTAGCTGTACGATCAAGTTTATTCTTATACAGAATTGGGACTAATCAATGAATCCTGAATAAATAACAATGTGTGCCTTACAATGCTAGGTTGTAAAAATATTTCTGTTTTGACTTTGCTTTCTCTTGCATCCCTTGCTCTGTGGAAAGTCAACTATTATGCCATAAGAACACTCAATCAACCCTAAGGAAAGCTCAGCAAGGTGAGGAGCCAAAGCCTCGAGCCAAGTGCCAGCACCAACTTGCCTGTCAAGTAAGGGAACAATATTTAAAGCAGATTCTCTCAACTCCAAATCAAGCGACATCTTAACTGTCATTATATGAGGCATCCTCAGTGAAATCCCAAGTCAAGTCAATGTAAAATTCCTGGATAATGTGAATTATTTATTGTTACTTTCTGTCACTAGCTTGGAGTGAGTTTTCCATTCAGCAATACACAGTTTAATGGAGCAACTGGAATTACAGTGAAACTCATTTTAAGAAGCAGCAGAATGATAAAGCAACAGTTAAAGAAGAGAAACTCAAAATGAAGTTATAGGGTACATGAAGTGCCAGAATAGAAGATGAAGGTAAGAAGGAAAGAGACACTTGGTGAGATTATGAGTCCCAAAATAAGGAATTTGAATTTTATCACAGATGCACTGGAAGGGTCTGATGCATGCAATTAGTGGTAATGATAATGATAAAAATAATAATCACATACTTGGAACTTGATGTTTCAGACACAATAACTTTTAAAACAGGTGATGCTCTGATGCCACTTTACAAAGTAGTAAAGCAAAGCACAGGAAAAGAGACATGGGAATTAGAGATGGTTTCAAGGAAACAAGACTTTCCTGGCACAGTCGGCTAAATGTTAAGCTGTTAACCACAAGCAGTTCAAACCCCCCAGAAGCTCCTCAGGAAAAAGGAGGGGCTGTCTGTTTCGGTAAAAAAGTATAGTCTTGAAAAACCTCGAGCTATTTTACAGTGTCCTAAAGGATTTCCATTAGTTAGAATCAATGCAATGGAAGTGGGCTTGTTTCTTGATTTTGGTGTGTGGAAGGATTAACAATACAGACTAGAGAAAGAATGGAAGTAGAAATGAACAAGAGATGCTGACACAAGAGTGGTGGCACCAAGCCATGAATTAGGCAAGCTCATGCAAGTAAGCTAAATTGTGGGAAGTCGTAGTTTCAGAATACGATCCAGAGACAAAAGGAAGGCCATAATTACTAAGAAGACGGAGAAGCCCAACGACCTGGAACCAATCTAGGGAGAGGGGGAGAGCTCTTCATTCCATTGTAAGGGGCTCATCAGATGTTGGGGCTGACTCAAGATCAACTAGTAACAAGAGGAAAACATTATTACAGAGCAAGATCTATGGCGACTTGCAGAAGATTACGTCAAAAGTAGATGTTCAAGTAGCTCTAGGTTAGGGACACCAGAGGCAAGAGACAGAACCTTTGGGAAACTATGAAAGATTTTTAATGGCTGCTATAAGAAATGAAAAGGGAAAGTTACAAGTATCAAAAAACCATCACCATTTTCTTTGGACTTGAATATCAAAGCAGTAATATTTAGAGAGCGATTTACTGGCTACACAATAATCTAGCACAATTTGCCCAAAAGATAAATTCAGAAAGGACACAAAACTGAGCACTTCATTTGATATATGATAGGGGGTGGCCTTGTGAGAACAAAAAGAACCTGGATTTATCTTTAACACTTTGAACATTTTGTTCACCACATATTTACTTTTTTCAAAAGTAAAGCTATATATTAGGGGAAAGCCCTTTCCTCGTGACCATTTTCCTCTCAGGTGGGGTAAAATCAATTGGCAGGAGATTTAAATATAGACTAGCTCCTAGGGATCAGAGAGATTGTTTTTCTTTTTTCTCTGTACTTTGAAATATACAGTTAAGAAACACATCTAAATTGGAAGCTTATCACTTAAAAAAACACAGAATGATACTGTTTTGTTAAGGTTTATTGTGCCAACCAATCCTGATGAACACATGTGGGATTTATAGAAGAGCAGAGAAATAAACGGCTTGGCCAGCCTCACCTATCTAGTCTTGCTTTTTGATGGTCGGACCAGTTGTGGCTGCCTTAGCTACTTCTCTGCCTCATTTGGCAAGGTTCACTTCCTACGAGACATCCCTGAGGAGAAGCCACGTGAACCTACACTGATGAAGCTCTGGGTGGTGAAGAAGTCTTGTGGACACCACTGCCAGCACTGAGCTGCTTATAGGCTCACTGATTTGACTTTCCTCCTGCATTTGGCATCATTACATGTTTTTTTGTGAGTTTGAGGAGGACTTTGTAGATTGGTGTTGGACATAGGGGCTAATGTCAGACTTGTGGACTTGCATTGGACTGGGTTGGGATGCTTAATATACCCTTACATTTTATATAACAATATATAATATATATAGAATGAGTGTCTATGAATTTGGTTGTTCTGGTCTACCTAGACTAATACATGGTACTGGGAGTGGATACTGAAGAAAAAAATCGGAAAGATGGAGAAGGGATGGTTATTTGATTTCTATCTCATGGTATTGTTTCTTCTTTGGCTACCCAGAAGTCCCATATATACATGCCATTTACTGAGTTTTTCTCTGCAAAGAACATAGGAAGTTTAAGTTTTTATTATTTTTTTTTGGTTGTAGTCTTGGTTATTACTGTGTGAAATGGAAAAAATAAATGTTGCTAATGTATATTTTGTGCTCCGGGGTAGAAATCGCTATCTGGATTTCTCAGAAACCATGCTGCTTAAGGGAAATGGTTGAAAGAAGGTCAAAATGTCTGACAGAAAGCCTGAATCTGGTTTAAAGCTCTCAGAAACCTAATCCCATATTTATGTATAAATAGAATAGTTTAGAAAAGGATTTAGACAAACTAAATAAGGATTGAACTTGACTGCTCTAAAAGCTAAATTTAGTATCTGATTCTGCTTTGTTTATACTGATTTCTTCTGCTTATTATTGATATAATGATTGCTAGAAATATTTATTGGAAAGTATGAAAATAGAGACCTTATAAAACATTTATCTTATGCCATTAATTTGATCTTTCAATGGCTTTAGTATACACCACCTGGAAGGAAGGCTTCAAAGAGATTAATGCCACCAAGTGCTTTGGAGTACTTAGAACATTAGAGGTGAAGAGAAATGCCTTAGGGGATTGACAGATTGCCACACACACAAAAATGAACTCTTGGAATTTGAAGTCCAAACTTTAGTGGTCTTTGTCAGAAACTGGAAAAAATCTGGAACTATGAAGAAAATTCCTCCCTAGGAATGAACATTAAAGGGAGCCTATGGACAGCTGAAATGCTTGCTAGGTGATCACCTGGATCCACTTGTTGACTGGAAGTGAAAGAAATGCAGCAATAAAGAGATAGGTTGAGTGACTTGGTTTACAGGAAAAAGAGAAGATGAGAGCGGGTTGACTGGTCTAAATTGCGTGACCTAGAACAAGGGGCTAGGCTTGTTGAGTATTTGTGACAAACCCATTGTCTAAAGGCAAGGCGACCAAAGAGCACTGGGGAGAGGCTCAGTAAGGCAGTCCACAATGAGGTGGCCAGAATCCGACCAGATGAAGAGAAGTTATTTGAGCCTGTGAGTTATGTGAGCCTGCATATTGCTGCAGACTTTATGAATAGCCTGTCTTGACTTGACTTTACTTATGGATGTGGACTCACAAGCTTCTAACTTGATGAAGATTCTTCACATCAGAGAATATGATTATTTTCTCAGAGCACTAGGTTGATGTAAGTGGACAGTATAGAAATTGGATACCCAAAATTGGGAGGAGAGAGGCATGAAGGGGTTGACTTCCTAAATTTCATAAAAGAGGGAATGTATCCATAGGAATATAGGATTAATCTGTAGATGTTAATTAACTGCAATTGTTAAGCATAGTATATTTTTGTTTTGTTCACATATGAAATGTTATATTTAAATGAGGCTGGCACGTTTTTAATTGTATGCATTTTAGTTTTATCGTATTATGTACAGATATGATTTATTACTGTTTGAAAATTATACATATGGCTAAAGAATTGTGTACAGGTCCAACGTTGGCAAGGGGTGGATTGAGGTAGTTAAGGTTTACTGTGTCAACTTGGCCAATGAACAGGGATTAATTGAAAGGCAGAGAAATAAATGGCTTGGTGAGCCTCACCTGTTTTGCCTCTTGTTCTCTGATGGTCAGACAAGTTGTGGCTGCCTTAGCTATTTCTCTGTGTCAGCAAGGATCACTTCCTACAATGCATCCCTGAAGAGAAGCCTCAAGAACCTGCCCTTCTGCAGCCCTGGGTGCTGGAGCAGCTGTATGGAGACCCCTGCCAGCACTGAGATGCTTACACGCTCACTGATTCGGCTTTCTTCCTTCATTTGGAATCACTGCATGTATGTTTGTGAGTTTGAGGAGGACTTCATAGATCGATGTCGGACATATGAGCTAATGTCGACTGGACTGAATTGGGATGCTTAATGTACACTCACCATTTTTATAAAACTCTCTCTCATAAAATGAATGCCCATGAATTTCATTTCTCTAGTCTACCTAGACAAACACACATACCAATGCTAGCAAATACTTAATGAAGGTTTGCTATGATGAAAAGTAATGAAGCATGTTCACAGTCTAGAGTCAGAGTGTATAAATTTAGTTTATCTCAAGTAGGAGCTTCCCTTAAGGAGATTTTTAGGGAAGTCGTCATATCACCTCACTTTTTTTTCTCTAATGATTCTCCAGGAAAACTCCCTGTCTACAAGGAGGCCAGGCTTTCTGTCACCTTCCCTCTGGGAACTCTGAGTGTCTGTGCTTGAAATTTTCAAGATGCTTAAAATACCTACGAGGAAAAGGTGTTGTGGAATTACTATTATTATCTAACTCCTGTTTTCAACTGTCCTTACTTCACTGTAAACCCTATTCATAGTTTCAGTACAGACAAACACTAAATGTTTGCTTAGGGTGCTAATGAGGCATTAAAAACCACGCAGAATTGCTTCCGAAATGAAAGTAAAGTAAAACAACAAAAACATCTGGAAATAAAATCAAACAGAATCTTCTTCTTACTAAAAGAGAAGCATTCCTTTAAAAATCTCCAGAGATGTTCTTAAATAGTCAACTAATGACCCAAGTTATCTCTTTGGTAGTTAGATTTCATCGAAACACACCCGACCACAATCCCACCACTCATGGAATATGTAACAACAGAGCCAGCCCACACTCCCTGAGCCGGCCTGACTCTCAAGACCAGGGTTTATTGTCAGTGAAACTACTTCACTCTCTCCTCCATTTGCCCACAAACTGTACACTTCATTACAGCAGCCATAATTTCTCATTGTGATTGTGTACGTCTTTCTATTTTGTTGATTCTTTCTTACACTCATTCTGGTAGTTTGCTTCATCTGACTCATTTTCCATGATTTGAGAGTTGAACTGCTCAATCATGTCATTCAATAAAAGGACATTCCCTTACCCTTGACTGTGACGCTGGGAGGTACACGATACAGGGGAAGTCCGTGTTCTTTCACTGAATGACACAAGTAAGCAATTCTGCCTCCACATCAGGACAATTTGTGATATAGGCCAGCTTCTATTGTCCATTCAAATTAGCCTTTCTAAACGATGACAAGTAATACGTCATAGTATGGTGAAAAAAAGTGCTAACTAGGAAGTAAGCAGGGTAGAGAAGTCCCAGAGCATCGCCCTGGCCCCAAAGGCTGAAAAGCCCTTAATGAGTCAAGTGCTCCTTTCTGTGCTAGCATGTTCCATTTTCTACTGAATCTTAATTCCATGATGCATGAGATTAAAAGTTTCTCTTGCATTATTCCTCATTTTACCTCCAAGGGTCTAGTATATAACCTGACATACAGTAAAAGAAACAAACACCTACTACCATCAAATTGAGTTCAACTCCTCTCATCATGAACCTAGAGCAGGGAAGAGCACTTCCCTCTTTGGGTTCTCAAGGCAATAAGTCTTTAAAGGAACAGAAAGCCTCATCTTTCTAAACATTGGTTGTGCCTGTGGTCAGCAGACCGAAGCAAAACCCACGACACCACCAGGATGTAAAGTAGTTTCCCAATAAATACTGAGCAACAGAAATGGAAAGAATGATTGATGCAGCCTTCTAAAACTAGTGAAGCTTTATTGCTAAAATGAATGAGATTTACACATTTTCTTGTATCTTTAAGGAAATAAATTTTCTTCATTCAAATTTCTGCTCAAAGCTCAATTCTCCCCAGAAGGCCTTCCCTGAACACTCTGTCTAAAATAGCTTCCCCAAGATCCCTCCCAACCCTTCTCCCTGTTCATATGTTCCTTTCCCACGTCAGAATATAAACTTCCCGTGAGCATGACCATTGTCTGTGTGGTTGTTCATTGCACCCAGAACTTAGGACAGTGATACTGAAACCTGGCTCTATATGGAAACACCAGAGAGTTGCATGAAGCATTTGCTAAACCCCATAGAAGTATACAACACAAAGGGTGGCTCCTGATGTAAGCTCAAAGAACCGTGGTGGCAGAGAGGGTTGCTCTTTAGGATGTTAACCACAAGTCAGAAGCTCAAACCCACCAGGGGCTCCTTGGGAGAAAGATGAGCTTGTGTCCTCCCCTAAGGATGTGCAGCCTTAAGAAACGCCAGCAAGCACTTTTCCCCTGTCCTGGAGAGTCAGCATGGACTAGATGACAGCTGGAATGTCCACTAAAAGTCATGCATCCATATTTGTCCATTAATTGTAACATAAATGCAAGATGTTTGTGGCGAAAGCAATGCTAGGATGGGGGAGCACACTGGAACTCACTGCACTTTCTGTGCAATTTCTCTGCAAACCTGAAACTGCTTTAAAAAGTTTGAGTAAAACACACTGGGAAAAAAAAGGATTGACAATGGTTCATTAAGGCGATTGAAATAGATGATCTCAAACAAAATGCATATAAACTGCTCAATGTAAAACTCATGATCTGCTCTGTAAGTCATAATTAAAATTCTTCTAAAATTGTTGATAGACCATTGTGTCTCATTGGGAACTCACATGTGTGGCGTGGCATTGCTTCATTGGGATTTCAAGTCTATGCCCTTCTGGAAATACACTTGCACTCTGTTTCCAAGTTAGCAGTAAGTAATCTTTTAGAAAAGAAAATGCCCAGCCCCAACTCAAAACAGTTAAATCACGATTCCTGGAGTGAGATACTCAAATATGACTACTTCATCTTATTTTAATGTTAACAAGTGATTGCAGTTGCCAGTAAAGTTGGAGAAGCACTGACCTAGAACATAATGAATGGGTGAATTAATCAAAGAACAATTGACCGGGACTCAGGACTCATTATTTTGCATCTTATTGTTTGCATGGGAAATGTCCCTTTTGCTTAGTTTCAAAGTCACAGCTATATCCTTAAATAGCTCTCTTAGCAACTTTGACTTTTAATTAGGAATCAACCCCCTACCACTAGCAGAAAAGCTACCCATGCTGATTCTGTAGCAGCATCCTTGTTTATAAAGAACAGAGTATTAGGGATGCACAGCAAGTGAAGGGAATCCTTGGAAAATCTGAGGATAAACAGACCTGTACATGAAAAATGAATGGGTATGATAAGGAAATTGGTTAGCAAAAACCAAGCCATATGCAGCTTTTGAAAAATGAGAGCTGTCAGCCATTGAGACAAAGCAGATATACAATATCCAAAATTAAAATAACAGGAAATTTTTTGAAAATATTTATTTTACTTTCCTTTCAATCAATAAACTCCTCATGCCATTCTCCGAGGAGAAAATATTCACAATGATTATAGCTCTCCAGCAAGTTTCTTGGAGTCGATGGATTTATTCCTGCATTCTGTGAGTTATTTCATCACCCACTCATGCTTTACTTCAGCCAGTAATAGAGAAAACACTAAAAATCCCATTGACATCTGAAACTCTAAAAAGACAGTCACGATCTTCCTTTTGAATAGTGTATAATTTCTTTAGTCCTTCCCATCAGTGGTGGAACAGCCAAGAAAATAAATTGACTGAAAATATTTGCCTAACTGATTATTAGGGAACCTTCTTTTCTTGACAAAGCTCACATTCCCTCCATTCTAGACACAAGTGTCTGGTCCCAGGCCATACGATTTTTTTCACAAGGATCATTTCATCCAGTGTCTACATTGTTAAGGTTCCATGAGCACTGACTACAAACAGTGGTAGACATAATTGAAGATCATTTACTCCTTCTTCTCTCTGTCCTGCTTATTGTATGTACATATACATTCAACAAAAAGTAGATTATAGGCAGGGAGAGGTAGCGATGCATAAATACATGTGAGAAATTCAAAAAATCATGGGAAAATAATGCAAAAATCATGGAAGTCAAATATTTATGTAGATAAATATAAACCTATGCAAATACATATAGCTATATACATCCCACATGTCTATATTTATAGACATACATGAATTTAAACATGCATATGGTCAAAAATCAAACCTACATCCCCGAGTCAACTATGACCCTATAGTGACCCTAGAGGACCACGTAGAACACACTCATTGAATTTTAAAAGCTGTAAATTTTATCAGTACTGTGTGCTAACTGATTGCACCACTGGAGCTTTAAAAGATGTAAGTCTTTATGAAAGCAAACTACCTCATCTTTCTTCTGCAGATCAACTGAAGTTTATCCTTGAATGAATGATCTTTTGTTAGCAACTGAGTACTTTAACCATTCAGCCACCAGGACTCATGGCATAATAAAAGAATTAACAACTAAGGAAAGAAAGAAAAGAGAAGGAGGGGTAGGGGTGCTGATAGTAGCAAATAGATGTTTATTGGCTGTGTGATCACACCAAAAGAAAATAGTAAATATTAAACTCTGCTTAATAAATTGTGATATGCTTATGCTTTATATAATTGTTTTCAGTTCAGGATGTCTATCTAGGGCATTTATTTATTTATTAAGGTAACAAAGAGTACTAATATATGGGAGTCCCCCCACATGAACTACTGAACGAGTAAGAGTATGACGTTGAATGTGTAATAAATGCTATGTGGCAGTTATATAATCTGTCAACTTGAGTGAAAGGGTGAAGTCTAGCCTGTCCATCAGGTCATAATCAATGATTCCTATGTGGGCATGACCTTCTCCTGAGGATTCTAGGAATATATTCCGCCCTGGGGATGGAACACACTGCCTCTGCTTCTCCTTCCTGTTGACAAACCTGGAGCCATGTATATGGCAGTCAGAGCCCTGGAGATGCTTCCACCACCTTGGGACGCACAGGACTTTCCACCCACCAGTCTGTGATCTTAATACATTTGGCATCATTGCATGTATTATGTGAGTCTGAAGAGGAATTCATGGGTTAATATCAGACTAATGGGCTAATATCAGGTTTATGAACTTGATCTTAACTGGGTTGAGATGTTTTATTGATGCATAATTGCTTCTTGATAGAAAGTTCTCTTTTACACAGATAATGTGTGTCTCTGGGTTTCCCTTCTCTAGTCAAACAGGGCTAGCACGTGCTAAAAGGTAAAAAACCAAAAGAAAAACAGGAGCATATAAAAATATTCTTAAGCAGTAGGCAAGCGCCAGGGTTTACTTAGGAGAAGGGTTCTCTGGGCCTTGGTCCTAAAAGCAGTGGGAAGGTATCACATAGTTTTAGGTACAAGTGACATCAACAGAGAATCATTTTTATAAACAACTCAGCAATGACCCGCCATCGAGTCCACTTCACTCACAGGGACCTGTAGGGAAGAGCAGAGCTGCCCTTTGGGTTTCAAAGACTGCACAACTTTATAGGAGTGCGAAGTCTTGTCTGCCAACTAAGGACCTTGTGATCAGCAGCTTAGAGTGTGGCCTGCAACAACACAAGAGCTCCTGGTCAGTAGAAACTTTTTTTTTTAAATCATTGCTATCAAATTGGTTCCATTTCATGGTGACCCTAAAGGGCAGTGTAGACCTGCCGCTGTGGGATTCTAAGACTGTAATTCACTGAAGTAAAAAGCCTCTTCTTTCTCCTACAGCGCAGAACATGGAGGTGTGAGTCTGGGTTAACTCGAGAGACGAATTCATATGTGTATAAGAAAGAGCTTTCTATACATGAATAATTGAATATTGAGAAAATATCCACTCTAGTTCTGATCAATTCCATAAGTCCAATATTAACCCATATGTCGGATACCAAGCTATGAAGTCCTCTTCAGATGCATGACACATGCAACGACACCAAATGCAGGAAGATGGAAGCTCACAGGCCAGGGGCTGGAACATCTTGTTTCTCCAGTGGTGGTGTAAGCATCTCAGCGCTGGCAGAGGTCTCCACGTGGCTTCTCCAGCTCCAGGGCTCTAGGTAGTTCCATCTTGTCATCAGGAATACAAAGCAGACAGTGCGTCTGCCCTTCAGGGAACTATTTATCCCCTTTGCAACTTCAAATAAGGTCAGAATGCTGACTTGATTGACCGGCTAAACTCTACCCGCTTTGCAAGTTGACAGGAGACCATTTACCTACCACAGATGATGAAAATATATATATTTTTGTTTACTTGCCATCAGATAACCTGGCACTAGTCCTAGTTTTTATTTTTTTCCTATCTATATTGTCTTCAGCATCCTAATCTTTTAAATCATAAACAAAGATATCTTCTCTGAGGATTGTATTAAAGAGTAAATAAAATGAACTTGTAAATGCTCAGTCAGTCTTACCCATTATTCATACAAAAGACAGAAGTTGCGAACTTGAACCAATGTAGGAAATGCTAAATCATAAATTCCTTTCAACTAAAAGATTTGAAACTAAAAGAAAAATCACAATTCCCTTTCTATTAATTATTTCTTTCATTAAAAAATCAATAACTGGCTGTTAAAAGGATACAATACTATAGTCAATTTTTCAAAACAAAAATAGATAACTTCTAAATGGCTGATTACTATATAATGTCCCCTTATTAAAATATTAATAATATGTTTAAACAATCCATTTTAATATTTTATACTCATTGCTCTTTCATAAGGCTATCAATTTGTTAGTAGTTTCAAAATATTCAAATAAACCAGCATTTCCCTAATCTCCCAAATCTGTCACATTTGAAGTACAACTAAGAAAGGAATTAGCCTGCATTTCATGATTCCTACCTAAAGATAAACATTTATCTATCACTTTATCACATTAAGGTCTCTGGTGTGTTGCTATAATGCTGAAAGCTATATCACTGATAATTCAAATACCAGGAGGTGACCCAAAATGAACAGATTTCACCACAGCTTCAAAACTGTGAACAGATTATAAGAAGAAATAGGCTGTCCACTTCACAGGAGATGGCAGAGGAAAACCTTTTAGACAACATCAAAACATTGCTAGTTATTGAAAGTCCAATGAATAGAAGCAGAGTATTGTCAGGGATAGTGCCAGAAGATGAGCCCTTCAAGTCAGAAGGCACTCAGGATATAGCGTGGGAAGAGCTGCCTTCTCAAAGTAGAACTGACCATAATGACTGGAATGGAGTAGAACTTGTGGGTGTAGTAAGCCTTTGGACTTTCATTTGCTGAGAGGGAGTGATTCAAAATACGAGGACAGCTACAAAAATCTAATAATCAGAACATGGAATGTATGACGTGTGCATCTATGGAGACGGTAAATGGTCCAAAGGTGAAAGAGAACACATAAAAATCAATATCTTGGATGTTACTGAACTGAAGTGGACTGGTAGTGACCATTTTGAATAAAAAAATTATACGGTTTGCTATGTAGGGAATGACACAATCCAGAGGATGTACATTGCATTAATTGTCAAAAAGGACATTTCAAGATCTATTTTGAAGTACAATGCTGTCTGCAATAGGATTATATCTATCCACATTCAAGGAAATATAATCAATAAAGCTGTTACACAAATTTATGTACCAACAACTAACGATAGTGATAAAGAAATTAAATAAATCTACCAATGACTTCAGTCAGATATCGATGAAGCATGTCATCAAGATGTACTGATAATTGTGGGCAATTGGAATCAAAAAGTTGGAAACAAAGATAAAGAAACAGTAATTAGAAAATATGGTCTTGACCCACTGCTATGCAACATTGAGACAAGGCAGTGACAAATTAGCAGACCCTCCATGGGAAGGAGAGGAGAACCTGACTGGAAAATCAAGCTTAGACCAGATGAGAGAAGCATCTACATTTAATAGTAGGCACTTATAGTTCATTCGGTGGGTATGGTATTATGAGAGTTAGCCTTATTGTGCCAATCTGGCCAATGAGAACACGTGAGATTAATCAGGTCACAGTTTGATTGGAAGGCAAAGACATAAGTGGTTCTGCAAAGCCTGCCCCATCACTCTTGTTCTCTAGTGATTGGACCATTGTGCTGCTGCTTTAGCTAGTTCTTTGACTCAACCTAAATGCTCAACACCAAGCCAACCCCTAGATTGTGAATTGTGTTGCTGAAGTTTGAGGCTCCTTTGAGACCTGCTTCAAGACCCTGCTGGCGCATACGCTGCTTGAACGTGAGACTGGTTTATCCTGTCCCCTGGCATTGCTGGAGTTTGATATCCCATCTGGGCCTGCTTTGCTAAGCTCCCAAGCTACTGACTGCTGCTGTCCCAGCCTGCTGTTTGCTGCCTATGGGCAGACTCTGCCTGCCTTGCCTGAGGGAGTACTCTACTGTCTGTGTCCTTTACCTTGGACCTGGCAGCCCACGTGAGTTCAAGGACTTCCAGTACATTAACTGTTCCACAAAAGTGAGTTGAACTGAGTCCACTCTCTGGACTAATTAGCTATTGTATATTCTCTCTCTCTCTCTCTCTCTCTATCTATCTCTCTCTCTCTCTCTCTCTCCCTCTCTCTCTCTCTCTCTCTCTCATCTCTCTGTGTGTGCATGTGTGTGTCTGTGTGTGTGTATAATCATAAATGTTTTGTTTCTCTAGGTAAACCTGCATAACACAGGTGGGTAAATGGGAAGGATGAACCTCCTATGAGGATAGGATACTAAACAAAAATTGTAGGAAATCTGAAGGAAAAGAAGCCTAGTTCTATGTTTGACTGTGTTTCTACCTAACCCTTGGTACAATGCATGTACTAAACACTCTGATGTCCTAACAGAAAGACTCAATGTGAAAGACCAACTACAAACTGTTGCTTACCTCAAAATTACATGTAGTCCTTGAAGTTAAGACTGAAATATTTTGTTGGGGGAAGAAGCAACGGATGGGAGGCCAAGACTTTGGAAGTGGCATCATTGGACCTTGAATGGGACCCCTGGCATTGTGGGTATCAAATGAAAGGGAATCCAGAACCACCATATATTTAGTCCCTCAATGGTCCCCAAGCATTAATATGACAGTTATTAGTCTGATAGACAAGTCTCTGCCTTTGTAAGAAATGGTACAGGAATTTTTCCCCTAGCACCACCCCATGCTTAATATAAACAGAGACTGGTTGGGGAGGTGAGAGGAATTGGGGAGCAAACAGTGAATGCAGGAGGGGGGAGTACTAGAACTGAGTGTGTTACGTATATGCAACTTTTTAGAAAGTGATTTAGCTATAGAACTGTATGATATCTGAATGTTATATCACAAAAACTATTAAAGATAAAAAAGAAACCCAAATTAACCAATGGTTACTATGGTTGTCATACTATGACCACCCAGAGAAAGTAGAATTGTTCATAACCTATGCACAAGCAGATGAATTCTGGGCTTCCACTTAATTCTAGCTCTGCTTGAAGAACATTTAATTCTTATAACATGGCTCTTCTCAATAATTGCTTTCAGGAAGAGATCAGTGAATGTAAGGGTGCTACAGCAAAGTGTGCTGAAAAAAGCAGATGGTGCCTACATATCAATTGGAAAAATGTCTGGGATGTTAAGGCTTGTCTTCAAATAAGAAGCCATCTAAAAATAAAGAGTTTTGTTGTGGGGGGGGGCGCTGAGTCTTATATTAATTGTGGTGGAATAATTTGGAGAGTGAAATCAATTATTGCACCACACGAAGGGTACAATCAAGGGCACTGAATTACCCATGCAGAAGTTGTTAACTTGGAAAGTGTTTGTTGGGCATATTTTTGTCACAATTTTAA
The DNA here is from genome assembly GCA_004026705.1 of Nesogale talazaci. Lineage (NCBI taxonomy): Eukaryota > Metazoa > Chordata > Mammalia > Afrosoricida > Tenrecidae > Nesogale > Nesogale talazaci. The sequence goes on along the minus strand of PVJH01002229.1, from coordinate 53,441 downwards.
AAGCCAATAATTACACTAAAAACAATGAGTATAAGGAAGGAGAAAATGTTCTAAAATTGATTGTGGAAAGGGTTATATAACTCTTTTTAATATGATTAAACTAATGAATTGTATGACATATGGATAAAGTGCCAATAAAACTTTTTAAAAAAGGAAGAAGAAAATATGGTCTTGGTGATAGAAACAAAACTGGAGATCCCTTAATAGTATTTTGTAATATCAGTGCTTGTTCATAAAAATATTTCGTTTTTCCAACAAGATAAAAGAATGACTATAAGCATAAAGATTAACTACATCTGGAAGAAGAGACAATGGAGAAGCTCAATATTAGAAGCTAGTACTAGGTATGGGGCTGTCTTTGAAACAGGCCATCAATTTCTCACACATAAATTCAGATGGAAGAAAATTAAAACAAGTCCATGGGAGCCAGAATATGACCTTGAGTCTATTCAACCTGAATTTCAAGAACAAATTTCCCTACATTGAACAATTATAACAGAGCTGTGAAAAGACATCAAGTGTATCATCCATGAAGTCATTAAAAAGACAAGAAATAATGAAATTATTAAAATGGATGTTAGAAGAGATTCTGAAGCTTGCTCTTAAACATAGAGGAGCTAAAGCAAATGAAATAAATAATCACATCAAAAAATTGAACAGAAAATTTCAAAGCACAGATCTAGAAGACAAAGCAAAAGACAATAACGAAATGCACAAAGATGGGAGTTAAAAAAAGTATGAATACACTCATTTTAAATGAACTCATGAAAAAAGTCAATCCTTGAGTTGCAATATTAAAAGGTCCTCTGGGCAAATATTGGATGATGCAGGACATATCGAAAGAAGAAGAAGATAGTATACAGAGTAACTATACCAAAAATAACAAGTCAACATTTCATTATTTCAGGAGGTAGAATATGAGCAAGAATTACTAAAGGAAGACGTTCAAGCTTCCCTTAAACAAGCCTACATAAGCTCTAAAAATGGATGGGATACCAATTGAAATATTTCAACAAGCTAATGAAGCACTGGAATCATTCATGCATCTATATCAAGAAATTTGGAAGAAAACTACTCGGCCAACTGACTGGAAGAGAGTCATGTTTGTACCCATTTCAAAGAAGGGTAACTCAGCAGAATGCTCAAATTATAGAACAATGTCATAGGTCTCACATGCAAGTAAAATTTTGCTGAAAATTATCTTACAACAGTTACAACATTACATTGGCAGAATACTCGAGAGCAGATTTCTGAATGAACTTGAATCCACGTAACTCTGTACTTCCTGCTCTGTGATCTACCTGCATCTTGCATCCAGTTTCAGTTTGCTCTCCCTTCCGCTTTGTAAGCCCAGATAGGGCCTACCGAGCAACTGATCTATTTACTTGGGTTAGACTGGGCGGGGGCCCCTTTATGAGTAAATTTGCTTCCGAATAAAAGGTTCTTCCTTATACATAGATGAGTGACAATGATTTGTTTCTCAAGACAACCTGGCCTTAACACATGAGGCCACTGAAATACCATGGCTTGGGTCAGGTGCACCTTAGTTCTGAGTAGCACCCTTGTTTTTCAATACTTTAAGGAGATCTTGTGCCGATTGATTTCTCCAATATAGTGTGTCATTTGACCTCTTGACTGGTGCGTCCATAAGCATTGATTGTAGCTCCAAGCAAGACAGAATTTTTTACTATTTCCACCTATCTCTTCTCCATTTTTTATGATGAACTCGGTGCAGTTGTGAGGAGTTTGGTCTTCTTTGCACTGAGTTGTAAGTCATAGTGAAGACTGCAATCCTTTTTTACTTACACACACACACACACACACACACACACACATACACTTTCTAGTATACTAAAAGCCTTCCCCACTCTTTATCTCTTAAAAATATTTTATTTTAGAACACTTTGAGATGTAAGGAACAATTGAGTTGATAGAATCAACACCTTCAGGGAGTGAGAGCAGAACCATTCCAAATATACAATACATGCTCTTTACTTAAACGCATTCATATAGCTTCTCTAGACTAACTTAGAATATTAGAATGGCATATTTTTCCAAGTGATAAACCAATATGAATACATTCATTATTACACTTCCATAGTTAAATCAGATATTCTTAATTGTTACCTAATGCACTGCTTCTATTTCAAGATTCATGCAAGAAGCCACAAAGCATGTCATTGTCATGTCTCTTTAGCCTGCTCTTGGCTATGACAGTTTCTGACTTTACTTATTTCAATAAACCAGAAAGTTTTGAGGGGCGTTGACAGGTATTCTGTGCATAGAATCCATACTTATTGAAATTGATTTGATGTTTTTCTCATAAAATTGTGGAGTTTGGGGGGGGGGAAATAATTGTAATGCCACTGATATCATATCCAGGTACATACTATCAACACAGTTGAAAGCTGTTTTTCAGGGCTTGTCAGACTAGGACACGGGGCCACATGCAGCCCACCAAGGACATTTATCTGGCCCACTGGGTGCTTTTGCCACTACTGCTGTCCTATTTAGCAGCTGACTCATCCTGACCCTACAGTGAATTTGTTTGTATACATATATTTTAACTATAGTCCGGCTCTCTAACCGTCTGAGGGACAGTGAACCAGCACCATTTTAAAAGTTTGAGGACCCCTGGACCTTGATGACCTAGCTGAAGTAGTGTTTGTGAAGTGTCTCCAGTATCATGTTACTTTTTTTCCTCCTTCTTATCTCTTCCATTTAGCAGAAGTCCTGGTGGCATACGGGTTATGAGTTACTGCGGGCCACAAAGTTGGCAGTTCAAAACCACCCGTGGCTGTGCAGGAAAAGATGGGGCTTTCCAGTCCTGTCAGCAGTTCCAATGTCAGAAACGTGCAGGGACAGTTCGTCGCGGTCCGATAGGGTTGATGTCAGTCAGTATTGATGCGATGGCAGTGCGCTACATTGGGATACTGTACACACGGAGTGGCTTGGCTCCCTGTCCTAAGGGTTGAGTATCCAAATAAATTATTTGAAATTCTCTTGCATGAGAGATTTGTATCTTCTCTTTCATGTGTGCATTTATAGCATAATCATATATATGACTATGGACACATAGAAATTTATTTCATATTTTAGATTATAATCCAGTATGGCTTACTTTCCTCAAATTCTTCCAGCTTCTGATACTGGATGTTCTTAGCGTTAGCTTCAAGGAACCTTGTTGGTGAAGTTGTTTAGAGCTCTAAGACTAACCAAAGAGTCGGCAGTTCAAATCTCTCAGTGGTTCCATGTGGGGGGAAGAATGGTGATCTGTTCCTGCCAGGAGTAGTCTAGAAAAGCCAATAAGGCAATTCTACTTTGTCACCAAGAATTTTTAATGAATCAAATCAAGTCAACTGAATGTAAAAGAAACAATTGGCTTCCGTTACTTTCACATTCTTCCATAAATATGAATTGTGTTTATTTGAGCTAGCCCTTACAAAAAGCTTCAAGGTTATCTTGTTCATTTCCTGCCCTCTCCTAGAATCAGCCATTTCTCAGCTAATCCTAGTTTAGTCCATTGAACGATGGTATCAGAAAGCACATTCTGAGCATTAGCTGTGATTGTGTTCCTAGAATGTTGTTTCTTTTTCTCAGTGGACAGATCTTCCTTTTAAATATTACACCTCATCCAAATTGCTACTAATCATTGAAGACATGAGCATGTTCCTTTCCAAAGGTCTAAATGACCTTCCTCTTGTGCTATCCTCAGGATCTTCTTGACCAAGGATAAAAGGCAAGCCAAATATCTGTCAACAGAACAGAGTAGAATGTCCCCTCTGGATTTCCAAGACTGTGACTCTACCGCAGTAGAAAGCTTCATCTTTCTGCCACAGAGTGACTTGGTGGTTTCAAACTGATGGCCTTGTAGGTCTCTGCACAATGTGTCATCCACTCTATCATAAGGCTGGTCAATGATGGACTTGAGTCAAAATGTGAGGAATGATCAAGAGGGAATTTGGAAGGAAGCATTTTATGGGACTCTGCTCAATCATACTTTTTAATTTGTAGGAGCGACAAAAAAGAGGAAGGCCTTAGGCAAGATGGATGGGTACAGAGCCGAGACAATGGTTCAGACATAAGACCAATTGCGAGGCTGGCACCAGACTGAGCAGGGTTCTGTTCTCTCACATAGGGTCACCGTGAGTTAGAGCCACCTCGAGACACCTGACAATGCCAAACTCCGTCAGGCACATACTTCTATGGGCTAACTTTTTTCAAAGAAGCTGTTAAGTATTTCTTCTTTTACTTAGAGGCTTGCCCTAGCCGAGCTGCTACTAAAGAGATTCCCCACATCAGCACTATTGACGTTTTAGATTGAATTATTGCTTGTTGTGAGGACCTGTCCTGTGCAATGTAATATATGTGTCTTTGTTCTTTGTCTAATAGATTCTAATTGCACTCTTCCTGAAATATGTCTTCAGACTTCATCAAATAACCTCTGGGGGAGGAAGGCAAATCCAAGTCATCCATTAGCCACTGGACTGATGAAAAATTAAATGTTCTGAACCTGATGTCAGATCATCCTGACACCACAGTCCACCTGCCTAACTGATTAGACATGATCCATGAGAATGGAGCCTGCCCCACTGGGGATACTGCCCTATACTAGCCCTAAAGGCCTGCATTGCTTCTTTGACCCAGAGTTTTGGATCTCCTCCACTACCTTTAGCCACAATTGAATGATGTTTGGCCGTGGGTACTCCATTGCCTCTATCCTTCTGGCATTTGTCATAGATGACCTTGTGCTGTTAGATCTACACTTACATACTTCCATCTCAACAGCTAACCTGCAAGCTCTTCAAAGTGAATTACTATCATTAGAGCTTCTCTTTCTCTAAAGATGGCTACATAATTGTTGGTTCGCTATATTTGTTTTTGTTTTCTCAACTCTGCATTAAGGAACCTCAGTAAATCAAAAGACGTTTTAGAGAAAAAAAAATCAATAATACTTGGGAGCAAGAGTAAAGCAAGCTTAAGTTATTTTCTTTGCTAAGTTAACAATGTTACTTAAGTGGAGTCATAGGCTTTTTTATGTCTTGGCTCCCCTTTCAAAGATTTATAAAGAGCATCTGACGAGTGATTGTTTTTCTCCCTCCAAATTGATTTTTGAGGTTCTACAACCTTTATCCCCTGAGACTGACAAAAAATTTATATGATCTTGCAAATTGATGAACAAAAATGTGAATGTTTTTATATTATCTCTTGATATTCTAGTTCATTGCATTCAGTTATGTGGACATTTTTTTCTGGTCTTTTCAGCACTTCTTTCTGCTTCTGTAAACAGCATCTTCTGACCTTCTTTAGGGAAACACTCTGTCCCTGCTCAAGACATGATTATAGAGGGGTTGAAATCTCAGGGTTGTTTTCTGTCACATATGGTGGGCATTTAGCCAATCAGCTTCAGGGATGTTGAAATCAAGCATTGGAGGACTCTCTTTCCCTTACAGCTAATTAAAACCCACAAATATCATTGCCATTACCCAAGTAGAAACTGTGAGTCACCTTCTAGGTCTATGGATATGTATTTTCTTATACAAGGGTGACATAGGGGCTGCATCTTTAGCCTGGCTTCCAGAATGAGGAAGTATGTTGATGTGGAACAGAACAACAGTCCATTACACGATCAAGAACAAACTGAGATTACAAACAAAAGCTCCTCCTCATAAAACTATCTTCTCTTTCATTCTTAGCTCCCCTCTCCTCTCTTTTCTTCTTATCTATCTATATATCTACCTTTTTACCTAACTTCTATCCATCTATCTAACTGAAGACAGACCCACTAGATTTCAATGACTATAATGGCAAACATTCTTACTAATTATTCCAAAACTAATATATAGTCTTTATTCCGTGCCTAATATATACAGTTTAACAACAAATTAAAAAGTACATTACCAAGATCAAAATGTGTAAATAAATAAACATTCCACAAGTTTATACTCAAAATGGTTATTTCAGTGTATAATAAAAAATTATTCTCAACATTAAACATATGTTCAGAGATGCTAAATGAGTCTTCACGGTAACACTAATTTATTCTAACATTCTTATTTACATTATAGCTAATGTTTTGTTTTTAAGCCACTTATCCAACCTAATAATTATAATTTTAACTTCTTTTAATTCTTTAATGTATTTTACTACAACTCATTTCTTTTTACAGGTTAGCACATTTAATTAGCTCTAAAAACTGTCAAATTTACATCAGATATTTGTTTTGCTTTATGTTAAAATTGAGATACATACTCACATACTTCACATATGGTTAGCTGCATAGTGAAATGAGGGAATTCCTCTATTTCTTTAGCTAATATATTGCAGATTGCTAGTGCTTGTCCTTTCATTTCTGTAAACATAAATTCATATTGAACAACAGTTCTTTAACTAGTTTGGGATCATGAATAGTTGTCGTGGTTCTCAGCTAAGACCAATGTTGCCTTCCCCTTGAGGGGCCACTGAAGACCAGGTAGTGTGGTGGGTGCCGTGTATGCAGGCTAGCCAAAGAGCAGCAATTCAAATTCACAAGCTAAGCTATGGGTGAATGATGGAACTTTTTGCTCCCATAAAGACTTATAACATGGAGACCCACAGGCACAGTTGTAGCCTATCTGTCTTACTGCCACTGAGTCTATTTAGACTCACAGTGTCCCAGAAGACATGATAGAACGGCCCTTGAGGGTTTCTGAAATGGTAACTATGTAGGGGACTATAAAGTCCAACTTTTTCACAAGGAGCACCTGGTGGTTTTGGAAATATTGCCCTTGCAGTTAGCAGTTCAACGGATAGGCCACCATGCCACCGGGGTCCCCCCTCAGTCCATAGGACTACTAAGTCAGAAATTAGTAGATGACAGCAAATTTGATTTTGAGTTTTCCACTACACACTTAACAATATGTGGAGGCATGTTGGGTCATTATGATGAGGGAGATCCTATTGGCATGCAGTGGCATCCAGCATACTTTTATACATCCTACACTGCACTGAACAACACCCCCAAACCAGTGTTATTTAGACCAAAATATCTTTATTGCCAATGTTGAGGAATCTTGTGACTGTCAATAAATGGAAGATAAAATCACCTCACAGCTGAGGCTTTGAAGAGCTTACTCCATCTTGCAAAAGCAGTTGTGGAAGTACCACCAAAGTAGCCTGGGTTTCTGAGTCATCACATACTCCCCTGGACAGTTGTCTTTGCTTTCACAGACTTGTTATCAATATATAAGCCAAATGGCTGATGTATTACTACAACATAATCTACCCTATGCATTTGGATGATGGTGTGATTTTGGAAGTTCAGACTTCCAGAAGAACAAGCAAATTTTTCTTAGAGAAAACACAGCAAGAATACTCTTTGGAATTGAGGATGGCAAGATGAGATCTCATACACTTTAGACATGTTATCAGGACAGAGCAGTCCAAGAAAAGGGCATTATTCTAGTTAGATGAACATCAAAAAAGAGGAAGATCATCAGGAAGTGGAATGACTCTGGGGCAGCAAGAACAGATTCAAACATAGTACTCTAAGGAGTGTGCGGATCAGGTGGGCTTCTACGTATTGTACACAGGGTGGCTATGAGTCAGACCCAATTCCACAGCAATAACTGCATCCTGAACAATACAGAGTTTTTTCCAATTTTCACTTAAATACATGTAAATCTACTACTAGCTCATATCATATGTATAGCACCAAATAACTTTCAAACATAACTTGTTATTTAGAAAAACATCCTTTTATTTTAATCAGCAGTATATGTTGAAGATTCTAATGATACAGTCGTGCATTTTTGGGCATGAATGAGTAGGTTCTGACTTACAGTGATCCTATGCACAGAAGAACAAAATACTACAGTCTTGCAAGATCCAGATAACTGTTCCCATGTTTACATCCAACATTCCAGCCAATGTGTCATCTCAGTGTTTACCCTCAATTCTACCAAGTGTAATGTCTCTCTCTAAAGATTGGTCCCTCCAGATAATATGTCCAAAGTATGTAAGAAGAAGTCTTATTATGTTTGGCTGAACTTCTTTCAGCAGTTTTTTCATTCAACCGTACATGTAGCTGCTGTTAGGGGTGATTGAGTTGGTTCCAACTCAGAGTGACACTTTGTACGACAGAAAGAAGAGTTTCCTTGTTCCACACCATCCCCACAAGTGTGGTTATGTTTGAGCCCATTATCACAGCTGCTGAGTCAATTCTTCTCAGGGTCTTCCTCTTTCACATGACCCTCACCTTTATCAAGCCTGATATCCTTTTCCAGTAACTGATATCTCTTGAGAACATGTCCAAAATATTTGAGACCAAGTCTCACCATCCTTGTTTCCCAGGAGAATGTAGGCTGTACTTCTTACAAGACAGATTTTGTTTGTTTGTTCTTATGATGCTTCATGTTGCTTTCAATAATCTTCACAAGCACCATAATTGCAAGACTGTAAATAGATTTTTAAAAGTTTCTCATAAAACATGCAACCATCTAAGTGAGCTAAGTTCACATTGAAGAACCACACCAGTCTGTGTGATTCAAACATTGTAAAAAATAAAATCCAAGATCAGAGCAGGGAGCTGTATTAGAGTTTAAATTCTTGGTATTGTTTGCAGAAGACTATAAATGACAGTGAGGCCCCCAAATCCATTTCCAGCTTCCCCATGTGGATTAAGTGTCAGGAGAATATCTTCTTGACCAGGGACACAAATAGCCCTACTCTCCAAAAATGGGTATTGGAAAGTAGGTTAGTGATGATAGACTTAGGGTAAAATTTAATTAGGTTAAAATTTAACTCCTTATTATTTGTTCACCTTTTTGACCCATTTTAACTGCATTCTTCATTTTATTATTTTCTACTTTATTTTAGACTGAATCTTTTCTGTTTAATTTTGTTTTTGCTATTGTACTGTTATTATTATTTTGCTTATATGAAATCCAGAATAGGTAAGTCATGAGAGACAGTAAGTAAATTAATAATTTTTTATGGTTATGATAGCAGAGGAAGTTGTTGGCAGGAGGAATGAGGATCTAATAATAATGAGAATAAGAATGGAAAAATGTTCTAAAATGGATTGTGGTGATGATTTCACAACCCTTTTTAAGATATTTAAATCATTGGATGGTATGTCACATGAACCATTGGGGAAAAATTGTAATACTGTGACCAGATTAAGGAGGTGGTACACCACCCTATTCCACCCATAACTTCTTGTTTGCTTCTCAGAAGAAGATCCCATGGCAGAGTTCACCACACTATGCTAGATTATATCATGGGAAAATACAGGCCCACTCAATTTGACATAAAATCTAGATATTATTACAGGATTCAAGCAAGAATAAATCATTGACAATTTTAGTATTCTCCATGTTTATAAGGATGTTGTCTGTTGATCCAATTGTATTGAATCCAAGATTTTAGTTTTCTTCACACTGACTTGCAATCTACAATCCTTAACTTTCATCAACAAGAGTTTTAAGCCCTCCTCACTGTCAGTTCATAGTTCATTGTCATATTAAAGGATATTAGTAATCCTTACTCTAATTCTGACTTTTCTTCAAATACTCTAGCTTTTCATATTATTTGCTTTGCATGCAAATAGAATAAGTTTGGTGAAAGTATACAACACTGATACATAACTCTCCTGAAAACTCATGGAATTATACAAGCAAAATTGGAACATGAAAAAATCCCTTTTAAAGATCAAATGGAATTAAACTTCCTTTCATCTTCAGGGTATATTTCATAATTGCATGTATATGAGAATGAGGATCACCTGTATGAAAAAGGTTTATATATAATGTCAAAAGGTTGTATAATGCTTTATCCAAAAGTCATAAGAATGTGAAAATAAAAAGTTATAAAATGACTTCTCTGCCCACCCCAGAAAAGCATGTATACTATGTTGTGTATCACAGCTGCCCAATGATAGCAAGTAATACATATTCACAGCACAAAAGATGGTGGCTTAGGAAGAGAATCCATGAGATGTACTTTGAAAATAAGAATAAAATCTAAGAAAAATGGCTCTTGGTTAATTAATCATGTTGTATGCCTCCTTCTGTAGTGGAAAGGGCTCGTGGTCAAACTCAAGCTCATTGCTAGTGGTTTCTTGAATAACTGGAGAGCAGTACTGTAAGACTGCACCTTAATTTTTCTTTTTAATTTTAAAATGAGAGTTTTATTTTTTATCTATTCTGTGCATTTTCATTTTGGTTAATGTCACAATATAGTACCTAAATGCTCAAGACTTGTTTCAAAGTCACTGTTGTTTATCTTATTATGAGACACAGTATGGTTTTACAAGGAACAAAAAAGAAATAAGGGATGTGAGTCCTACTGTGATGACCCCAGATCATATTACTGGCAAGTTCCAAAATGGCCATACCTGCAATAGCTGTGTATTTAACTTCAGATTTTCCGGATGCAAAATTTTTATAGCCAAAGAGCTAATTAAGCCCAAATCTATGAATCTGAAGTTAATTCTATGTACATACACCTCTTGACTAGAACCAATTTAAATGTAAGCAAGGGGAAAAGATTCCTTGCCAAATAACATTGACCTTCTGATGTGAATCATTTCTCTAATAACCTGGGGAAATGAGCCTAAGTGATATCCTGGGAAGACCTCTTAACTGGCAGTTTTGCTGCTCAACTCCTAATAATAAAACACTACAAAAACTGTAGGCTTCTTTACTAACTTGGAGCATCTCAGACAGCTTCCACCAGAAAACACTCTGTTGCTAGGTTACATCAAGTCATCTCCAACCCATGGTGACCCTGTGCCTAAAAGAGCGAAACACTGTCCAGTCTTGTGCCATCCTCACAATCGTTCCTATGCCTGAGCACACTGATGCAGTCATTGTGTCAATCCATGGCATGAAGAGCCTTCCTATGTTTTGCTGCACTTCCACTTTACTAAATGTGAGGTCCTTCTGCAGGCACTGGTCTCTTCTGACAGTATGTCCAGACTATGTAAGACAAAGTCTTGTGGGATCCTTGCCTAGAAGCAGCACTCTGGCCTTACTTCTTCCAACGCAGATCGAGCAGTCCATGTTACTTTCTGCAGCACCAAATTTCAAATGCAGCCATTTCTCTACAGTCTTCTCTCGTCAAGGTCCAACTTTCACATGAATATGATGTACTTGAGAATACCAGGACTTGGACCAGACAATGCTCGAAAAGGTGTTGTACAAGAGATTTACCTAATGCAACTTGCTATTGATCTCCTGACTGTTGCTTCTTTGGATATCTATTGTGGATCCAAGCAAGATGAAATCCTTGACAACATTATCCTTTTCTCCATTTATTATGCAACTGCCTATGATCCAGTGCAATGATTTTGTATTGTTTACCTTGAGTTTTAATCCATGGTAAAGGCTGCAATCGTTGATCTTCATCAGCAAGCGCTTCAATTTGTCCTCAGTTTCAGCAAGCAAGATTGTGTGATCTGCACATCTCAGGCTGTTAAAAAGCCTTCCTCCAATCCTGATGGCTCATTCATCATATAATTCAACTTCTTCAATGATTGGATCAGAATACAGATTACATAAGTATAGATAGAGGATACAGTCCTAGTACACACCTTTCCTGATTTTAGACTATGTAGTATTTCCTTGTTCTGTTTACACAACTGCCTCTTGATCCACGCACAAGTCCTGCATGAGCACAATGAGGTATTCTGGCATTCCCATTTTTCTCAATACTATCCACAGTTTATTATGGTCCAACCAGTCAATTAAACACAAGTAAACAAACAACTTTCTGGTATTCTCTACTTTAAGTCAATACCCATCTGTCATCAACAGTGATATCCCTTTTTCCATGTTCTCTTCTTAATCTGGAATGAATTTCTGGCAGTTTCCTGTCAATGAATCACTGCATCTGTTGACCCAGGACACACTAGGAGGACACTCAAAGGGGAGGAGGAAAATTCTCCATGTGAGAGCATGAGATCATCAAATCTGTTGTAAGAATACCCGACAAAGTCGCGTATTTTTTATAGAGACAAGTCAGCTTGTGTCACACAAGGATCACTAGCAAAAGGATCCAAGACAAAGGGTGGGATGAGGCAACCATGGTTTCAGAGGTCAGACTAGCTCCTGATAATGCTTGGAGAAAAAGATAGCCAAACTGCCCCTGCCTAAAAGGATAATAAAATCATGAGGGCTGTAGCTTCCAAAAGCTATACCTAGGTATCAAGACTTTTTACCCACAGATAAGAACTAAGGATTAGGTTCCAGGGGTACAGGACATTGGATCACTAAGACAGAGGCAAAAACTCAATCTGATTGCTTAGTCTACATCAACAGAAGATGCACAGATCATCCATACACAGAGACCATAGAGAGTTTTGAAATCATTTGATCAGATTAGTATAGAGAAGAATTAGTCTCATCCAAAGGCTGATTTTGGCTGAAAGTAAGGAATACTAGAAAGATATGTATTTGTCTTCATGACTAACCAAAGCCATTTTAGTCAACAAACTATGGGTAGCCTTGAGAAAAATGAGATTTCCAGAATACTTAATTGTGTTCATGTGGAATTTGTACACGTTTGCTCATTGTGCAAACAGAACAAGGGAATACGGTTTAAAATCAATAACAGTGAGTATCAGGGTGGTATCCTTTCATCATACACATTTAGTTTTTGTGCTGAGTAAATAATCAGAAAACTGAAACTATATTAAGAAGAATTCACCACCAAGATTGGGGACTTATTAATAATCTGCAATATGCAGATGACACAACCTCATTTGCTGTAAGTGGGAGGAATTCAATTACTGCAATTTTCAGTATGTATTACAACTCAATGTAAGGAAGACCAAAATTCTCACAACTGGACCAATAGGCAACATCCTGATAAACAGAGAAAAGATTGGAGTCAGGATTTTCATCTTGCCTGGATACACAATCAACGTGCATAGAAGCAACAATTAAGAAATCAAACAGCACATTGCATTGGGTAAATCTGCTGCCTACGACTTCTTCAAAGTATAGAAAAGTAAAGACCTTACTTTGAGAACTGAAATTTGCCTTACTTACACCTTGGTACTGCTATTTTCATTTATCTCATATGCATATGAAAGTAGGGTATCAGATAAGGAAGGCTAATGAATCGATGATTTTTAATTGTGTTACTGCCAATGAATATTGAAAGTATCATGAACTGCTAAAAGAACATACAATTTTGTCGTGGAAGAAGTACAGCCAGAATTCTTCTTATAAGTAAGGATAGCAAGACTTTATCTCACATAATTTGGACATGTTATCAGGAGAAAATAATCCCTGGGAAAAGACATCATGCTTTGTAGAGGGCCAGTGAAAAAGAAAAAGACCCTCAATAAGACAGATTGGCACCCCGGCTGCAACAATGGGTTCAAAGATAGAACTATTATGAGGTTGGTTCAGGATCAGACAGTGTTTCGATCTGTCGTACTCAGAATTTCTGTGAGTCTGAACCAACTCAAAAGGGCCTAACAACAGCAAAGACTGATCTATAGGCTTTTGGAATGCCCTTTGTCTGGAACTGTTGGTAACTGGACAGACAAAAAATGTGATTTATTTATATGTATGTGAAAAAGGGAATCAACCAGGTCTGAATGGACCTGCATTGTCCTTTCTACCTCCAGTGGGATTGAATGCTGAAAGTAAAGAATATCTGGTACAGAAAGGTGAGGTATACAGGTGATATAATTAAATTCCAATAAACACTCTGAATATAGAGGTTTGAGCAAGTTCCCCTAGTTGGCAATACTCCGTGCATATATCATGGCTATATCTTCTTTGGGATAATTTTCATCTGTATCTTTTCCCATAACTATGATTAGAGCTACTTTAAATAATTTCTGTGCATCTGTCAAGCAGATTATTGAACCTGAAGGTAGTTTTCAAAATCCCAACTTGAACGTGAAATTGCTGTCAGAAGTGAGAGCACTCTTGTGTGCACTGAACTCATACAGTGTTCGATCTCCTACTGAAATTGACACTAATAATTTACTCCTTACCATACTCAACAGTGGTGGCAAGACCAGAAAGAAAAAGGGATACTTGTCACAAGCAACCAAATTGGTGTGAAGGGGTGTGGCTGTAGTGGAAACTGAAAACTCACCTGTCAGATAATTGAACAGTCCCTCTCAGAAGTGTACACAGAAGGGATGGTAAGTTCAGGCTATGGTATGAAATTGATGGACCACATAACTATAGTCTAGTTCTAGAATATTTTCTGCCCCTGCTATTATGTTTTTTTGTTTTACTTAATTAATCATGCCAGATTTGCATGTGTTCATTTGTGTATTTAAGACAATTTCATACATGAAAGTCAACAGCAATAACCCCTCAGAAACAGTAACAGAAGTAACAGTTCTTTGAGAGTATGGGAAGGCGGTAGGGGAAGGCAGAAATATGAAACTAATAGTTTTGATGACTGTATAACCCTACCGGATGGAATTGAATGATATATTGGATATATAAGACATGAGAAAAAAAGAGAGAGAGAATGAATGAATGAATGTTTCCTTGTGGGTATGGTGGGGAGGAAGGGGATAAAGGGAAGCAGATATTAAGAAGAAAAAAATGCTATGGAGCTGATTGTGGTAGCAATAGAACAACACTGTTTAATGTGAGCAAGCTATTGAATGTTATGATATCTGTAAGAACTCCCAATAAAATGATTTTAAAGAAGAGAGAGTTGCTGGTTGTTCCTCACATCAGAGTCAAAGGAAGGTACTGAGAGAAAATAATAATGTACACCAAAGTCCTGAAATATCTTTATCTTTGAGAGAGAGTGTGTTCTAGAGGGCCAATCTGGTGTTTTCTCATTAGACTAGAGAAAAGTAAAATCCATTTCCACATCTGCTGAAGTGTGACTACCATGAGACAGAGGTCAGATATGCCTCTCCCTTCCATGCTTCTTTCCTCCTCTTTGGACACCCACGATTCCTCTCACAAAGCTATTCTTCTGGATTCCATAGTTCACTGCTCTGTCTCACCGTCTCCATGCCTCAGTCTCCAGTCTCAACCTGGACCCTTTGCTCTCTCCCATAGGCTCTGGGATACAGCTTCAGGTGCCTCTGGTATTTGGCATCCATCACTTCAGACCAAGATCTCAGACATGCTCCACTGAGGGCTCTGGAATTTATCCTGGGATTTATCTTTCCTCCTGCTTCTGAAGTGACTCATCCCTATAGAAAGGAGAAGGGCACTTTAAGGGATGATAAGTCCAGGGTGTGGTATGGCATTGATGAACCACATTACCATCCTCTGGTTCTTGAATATTTGCTCCCCTTACTGTTATGTTTTTTATTTGTTTTATTGAATTCATCATGTCAGATTTTGTGGATGTTGATCTCCATCAATATGCCTAAGTGATCTTCATCTGCACATGCCCAGCTTTGGATCTTCCCTTAGGTTTCTAATGGATGCCTGATTTCTTTCAAACACTTTTGCTGTGGCATGACCAGCTAATTGTCGTGTAACATAGGCATTTGGTGGAGGCAAATCCCTTTATCCCTAATCTTCCTACCTGTCACTGCTTAGATGGATCTTGACTAAGCAGCAAATTGTACAAAATGTTTACTTGTGTTTTATTGACTATGCTAGTGCATTTGACTGTGTGGGTCATAAAAAACAGTTATGGATAACCTTGAGAAGGATAGGAATTCTACCAAAATAAACAACCTCACCAAGGTGATGGAAGGGGGGTCAAGTCAGAAACCCCGAGCACATTGGTAGAAAATTGATTTCTTCACTCAGAGGGACTGTGCAGAGGAAAATATGCATTCTAGGGGCAGTTTAGCACCAAGGAAATAAACAGCACTCCTCTCCTTCTGTATCCCTTCCCCCCCCCACCCACTATTATGATCTCAGTCCAATCTTGAAAAAGCCCCCATAGTCTGGTGTACAGACAGTGGCACCAATGAGAACTTTCAATATATGGAATTCTGAAAGACAAACTCCCTCAGAAACAATAACAGGAACAATGACACCAGTAGGATAAAGGAAGGTGTAAGAGATAATGGAGAGCAATGATGGTAGAAGGAACCCCCTCAGGGAAAGAATACCAGTATAGTAGGTAAAGGAAGAGAAGAGATGCTATGTATAAATAATAATAATACATGATACATTAAGGGTTCAAAATGGTGGAAGAGGTGGAGAGGGAAGGAAATAAAAACACCTGATATAAAAGGGCTCAGGAAAAAAGATAATGTTTAGAAGTTGTTGATGCCAATAATTATACACAGTTGTATGGTCGTAAGGTTGATTATAGTACATGTAAGAGTTCTCGATAAAATGATTTATCAAATTAAAAAATGGGAATTCTAGAACAGCTTGTTCTGCTCTGAATATGAATAAAGATGCAATTGTGTGCATTGGACAAGGGACTGCTACATGTTTTAAAATAAGGAAAAGGGTGCATACTTATTTAATATGTAGGATGAGCAAATTATCAAAGCAGCTGGCTTATACATAGAAGAATGCAGCAAAACGTTTGAAGGAGGGCTAGTAAACAATGAGACCTGTAGCCATCATAACCTTGCCAGCTGAAAACAAAGAGGACCAGATCTATTTGCTGATGAAGATCCAGGATTGTAGTCTCTAATGTGGATTAAAACTCAATGTAAAAAAGACCAACTTTCTGACTGTGGCAGTCATGTGTTTATGTTAATTTTATGATTGAAATGTAGGGGTGGTGTCTAGCCTATTAATCTGGAGATAGCCATTGAGTAGCCAATGAGGGCATGGCTTTCTCTTGAGACTTCTGGGAAATCTCGCAATATTTCCCTCGTGAAGATGAGAAGCTATCTTGCCCAGTTGTTGGGAGTTAGTTCTTAGAGACGATGAATCATGGATAAGACAAGATGGCAGGGTCTGAGAAGCTGGAGGAGCCGGCGGAGAGACCACACGGCTTTGCCCTGATGAAGCCAGACCTCTGAAGCTGGAGAGGCCAAATGGAGACCTCTGCCAGTGATGAGTTGCTTCTGCTGTTGATGGACCCTGAGCCCTGGAGGCAAGGTACCCTGCCAGCACCGGAATTCTGCACCCACTGACCTGTGGCTTCATAAGTCGAAAGGAGACTTTATAGACTGATTTCAGGCATTTGGGTTAATATCGAACTTATGACTTTGCACTGGACTGGATTGGGATGCTTCCTTAATGTCCTATTTCTCTAATATATAAACCGTACCCTTATATCCATATGTGTGTCTTTGAAGTTCATTCCTCTAGTCTATCCGGATTAACACACTTACAACTGAACTGATAGGTAACATCATGATAAAGGAAGAAAGGGTTGAAATCAAGTATTTTTGTCTTACTTAGACCTATAATCAATGTTCATAAAAGCAGCAAGGAAGAGATCAGAAGATGAGTTCAATTGGGTAAATATGCTGTACAAAACCTTTTTAGGGTACTGAAAAGCCAGGATATTACTTTGAGGATCATGGTGTGCCTAATCCAAGCCATGGTATTTTCAACAATGGTCTTATATGCATGAGAAAATTGGACATCAAATTTTAAAAATTGAAGCAGAATTGATGCATTTGGATTGTTGGTGAAGAATATTTAAAGTACCATGGACTGATGTCTTGGAAGAAGTACAGCCAGAATGCTTAGAGGCAACGATGGCGAAACTTCATCGTCCATGCTTTGGACATATTGTCAGGAGAAGCCAGTCCCTACAGAAAGACATTATGTAAAGTAGTGGGCCAGTGGAAAGGAGGAAGACCCTTGTGCTAGTCCAGGTAGACAAGAGAAACAAATACACAGACGGTCATATGTGTATAAGAAAGGAGCAATTGTGAGAATGGAATAGAACCAGGGAGAGTTACATTCCGATGAGTATAAAGCTGTTAGGGGTAACAAGCAACTTGATGACTTCAAACAGCAACAACAATCTCACCATGTGATGGGAGCTACAGCAGTGCAGCTAGAAGAGTCTTACTAAGAAAATTCACTTCACTTGAGTCTTATTTTAAAAAGAAAGCAGCTACAGCAACAAAACCTTCTACTTTCCATGAAAGTGCTAACGTAATTTTTTTTCCTAATCCAAATACTGCTCAATGTGTAATTTTTTTCAGTACTGAGGGAAAATGGAGTCAGGACTATAGTTTTCCATTGGCAATGCATAACAAATTCAAAATTTGAGAATTAAATTTGAGAGATACTCAGCTGTTTAGAATTAGTACCAAGTTAGAAACTAAATGTTTTGTTTGTTCAGCATATAACATATTAATTTTATAACTCTAGGTAATATGATATATTGCATGGTCTTAATTTTCTGTCTGCATTTAATTGTATCCATGGTCATCTTCTCTAGAGTGTGAAGATGATGGATAAATGCTCACTGTTATCTGGCGCTCAGTAGGCACTCTGCCGATTAGTGTTCACAAAAGAATGCATACCGTATATACTCTAATACAAGCTGACCCGATTATCAGCCAAGGCACCTAATTTTATCACAAAAACTGCATTGAAGATGTCCTGAAAAACTCGGGGTATACACGAGTATATATGGTATGTTAAAACCAAAGCTATAATGTTGTAGTAATACATTGATTTTATCATCTCAATGGTTCATTGGGTTAGTTGTACTAAAAATTAAAGATGTTCTTCTCACATGATAAGCAATAAAATTAATAATAAAAAGTACAAAGTCCCCTGGAGTTTCCCAAATTCAGTTTTAATTTTACAAAGTAAGAAAAAAATTACAGGAAATATACTTATCAGATTATATGTGACAGACTCACACTAGGATTCGGAGGACCAAATCGAGACCAGACATGTTTTATTTGTCCCACACAGTGTTTTTTTCCAAAGCCTCCAAAAATTTTAAAGAAATGATAGATTTTGCATGAAAATTCAGAGTCCAAGTTATCTTAGAAAATTCACAGATTGACCACAACAGGCTTCATTCCTACATTGCAAAAATTGATTGGAACTGCGCATTGTTGCCCCATTAAGCAGTCACAAGCTCTTTGGCTTCTCAGTCACAAGCATTTCTTGTATAAAAGGCCCACTGTTAGTTGCTGTTATCAGTGAGCTTGAATTCCACCTTCCCCTGTGAGTATTTCAGTTTGCCCTTGCTGTTTGGCTTGGATCAAAGCAAGATCTTGCTTTTTCCTGCAGCGGTCCTCTCAGTTCCATGGTGAGATGGGATACATGAAAGTATGATTAAAGCACACAACCAAACACCCAGATGAATTTTCTCAATCAGTTCTATCAAAGATATACTACTATTTATTACATGTAAGATCATCCTTTTCTCATGAGGTTGACATTGTACTTTTAATTGCATGTTGGTGGTAGTAGGTGCTATTGAGTTGGCTCTGATTCATGATGACCTCATGGATAACAGAATGGAATATTGCCACATATTGCACCATAGAAATTCTTCTACATTGAAGTTCACTGCTTTGACTAGTCTGTCTATATATTTCATTGAGAGTTTCCTTAATTTGCACTGAGCCTCTACCTTACCAACCATGATGTGCTTTTCTAGCAATTAGTCTTTCCTGATATTTAAGTAAGCAAGTCAAAATCTCACCACCACTCTTGCTGCTAAGAATTCTTATAAACTTGACTTTTTCAATATTTGTCGCCAAAACCACACTTCAGATTAGTCAATTCTGTTGTCTTTCATTTTCATTTTCAAGTTTTCTTCAGCTTATGAGACTATTGAAAGGACAAAGATCATGCTTTAATGAAGTGCATCTTTGTCTTCAAAATGACATCTTTGTTTCTTTAAAACTTTGCACATTTGTCAAAAAAAATATATCGCTTGATTTTGTAACTGTGATTTCCATGGATGCTGACTTCTTGATTGAAGCAGAATGAAATAATTGCAACATCAATTCTTTTCTCTTATTTCATTGTATTGTTTATTGATCCCTTTGTGATAATTTTTGTTTTCTTCAGTTTCAGGTGTAATGCATACTGAATTTTATATATATATACCTGTGGCCACTTTTCTTGGCTGTAACCAAGTTCTTGTCTTACCAAGAGAAATATTTACTTTGGAAATCATAAGCATTGCAAGATACTTTATTTTGAAACTTTGAAGAAGAAATCTTTACCAGGCAGCATTACCATCCTCAGAATTCCTTACTTCCTCCTCTTCATGCACACAAAGCATTTTTATGAGGTCTCATGTGATGTGAATGAGTTGGGGTGGAGTGAACATAAAGCCCATGTGTAGGCAATTGGATATCTCCGCACAGAAGGCTCACATGGAAGGGATGAGGCAGTCAGGGTACAGTATAGCACCAATGTAATATACAACATTTCTCTAGGTCTTTGATTCTTCTTCACCCCCACTATAATGACCCCAGTTATACCTTACAAATCCAGCTAGACCAGAGTTTGCACACTGGTACAGATATGGATTCTCAACACATTGAATCCAGAAGAGATAAATCCCTCAGGAACAATAATAGGAGTAGCGGTACCATGAGGTCAGAAGGAAGGTGTGGGGAGGAGAGGGGAACTGATCATGACACACATATAAACACCACCTCCAGGGTGATGAACAGCAGAAACATGAGTGAAGGAAGACAATGGATGGTGTAAGATATGAAAATAATAATAATTTATAATTTTTCAAGTGTTCATGAGGGTTGAAAGGTTGAAAAGGGAAGGAAGGAGCGAGGGAGGGGGAACAAATGGAGAGTTAAGGCCAATGGATCAAGTAGAAAGAAAAAGTTTTGAAATGGATGATGACAACATATAGACAAATGTGCTTGACACAATGGATTGTTTAAAGAGCTGAAAGAGCTTCCAATAAAATGATTTATTAAAATTAAATAAATAAATAAAAGATAAGAACGAAAGGAAGGGTCTCATGCAAGAGATTCTGGGAACTTCCCTGAATAGTAGCAAGGGGTTCTGGGAAATGCAGTCCTACGATGTTGGCAAGGACTTTGCACATGTTCTATCCAAATCTCTACTTTCGCTCCCTTGCCCTGTCTCTAGCCTTGGACTGTCTTCAGTGTCTCAAATTGTTTTCATTTACAAAGAAGGGAATGCTATCTGAATATCACAGGTTCTTAGTGACTCTTCCTTCACATCCTTATGCTACACTCTGTTCTATAAAGTCAAACTTTGCAGATTAATTATACAGATTTATTTGATGAAGTGAATAGATACAATCATACTGCACACCTTTTGCAAATTTAAGGCACACAATATCCTCTTGTTCTGTTCCAAAGCTGCTTAATACATGGACAAGTTCTACAGACACACAATGTATTGTCCTAGAATTCCCAGTCTTCATAATATTTCCATAATTTACTATAATTCTTTCAGATGAATGGTTTGGCATGGTTGATAAATCACAGATAAATATTCTAATCATCTCTGCTTTTAGTCAAGATCCCTCTAGCATCAGCAATGATATCCCTTATTCCACATTGACTTCTTTTTTTTTAATTACATACTTTTATTGGGAACTCTTACATCTCTTTTCACAATTCATGCCATTCATCCATTGTGTCATGCACTTTTGTACATATGCTACCATCATCCTTTTCAAAGCATTTTCTTTCTACTTGAGTCCATGATATCAGCTTCTCGTTTTCCCCTCCTTTCCGAATTCTCCCTCCTCATGAACCCTTGATAAGTTACAGACTATTATTTTCATATCTTACATCATCCTCTATCACCCTTCACCCACTTTACTGTTCATTTCCCCTAGGAAGGGGTTATATATTGATCCTTGTACAAATTTCCCATTTCTCCCACCACCTTCCCCTTATCTTCCTAGTATCTCTATTCTCACTATTGGCCCTGAGGTATTTATCTATCCTGAATTCCCTGTATTGTGGGCTTTTATATGTAGCGGTGTGCATGTTTGAATCTGATTATTTCAGATAGAATTGAGGTCATGATAGTGGGGCAAGGAAGCATTAAAGAATTAGAGATAAGTTGTGTGTTTCATTGAACTATACTGAACCCTGACTGGCTCATCTCTTCCTATGACCCATCTATGAGGGTAAGTCCAATTGTCTACAGATGGGCTTTGGGTCTCCACTCCATACCCCACACTCCCCTTCACATTGGGTATGATTTTGTTCTGGATCTAAGATTTCTGATACCTGATCCCATCAGCATCTCATGATCACACAGGCTAGAGTGCTTCTCCCATGTGGGCTTTGCTGCTTCTCGACTATATGTCTGCTTGTTTATATTAAAACCTTTAATATCCCAGATGCTATATCTTTTGATAGCTGGGCATCAACAGCTTTCTTCGCCACATTTGCTTATGCATCTATTTTGTCTTCAGCAATCATGATGGGAAGGTGAGCATAACACAGTACTAAATTATTAGAACAAAGTATTCTTGTGTTGATGAAGTGTGAGGTTAAAAAAAAAAACACAGGGACTGAGCCCTGGTGGCGCAAGTGGTTGAGTGCGGGACTGTGGCTGTGGGTTTGGCGGTTCAAATCCAGCGGCAGCTCTCATAAGCAGTACTGGGAAGCGCCCATGACCATCAGAAGCAGTGATGCCCCCCCCCACAAAAACAAATATATATATATATAAAGGTTCCCCAACTCGTCTCCCCCAAAGATATGTATGTCAGCCCTAGGAAAATGCTAGCAACTAATGGTAAATCACTCTCAAGTTACCTCCCTGAAGGCATCAGCCTTCCAGAGCAAGCAGCCCCACTATCTGTCCCACCATAGGTGGGACTCACTCCCTGCTGTTCAGGTTTCTCCTGAAAGCTTAAACTAAATCAAGTCTCCAGCTCAAGGGCAATTAAGGTTATGTTGCCATCTGCCCATCTTGTCATATGTGTACCCCCAACCCCTCCCCTTCCTATTCCATGTGTTCCCCTAGATCGTACTCCTCTCATTACTGTATTACCTAGAGTACAACCCCTTCCTGTGACATACGTCTTTACCTATAGATATTTAAGCCTTGGTTAGTAATAGATCACTCTCTCTCCTGCCCTCTCTGCTCCAGTGTGTGTGGACCTGGCTGTTAAGGTCACGGTCATTCAGGAGGTGAACATGCTACAATGAAATATGTCTGACTCTTTCATCTTACAATCTTTCCTATCTCTCTTATTCTCAATGACTGTACTATAATCTTTACGTCTCATAATGGTGCCTATCAAACCCACAATTAGTTGTGGGGGCCTGGCTTCCCCCACAAGGAAGGAGGCCCAGTGTCCATCTGCAACCTTATTTCTTAACATATAATTATAATTACATAGATCTATTCCCCTTCTCATGATATGTAAATATATATATATATATATATATGCACATGCCTGTATTTAGACCTCCATAAATGTCCTTTACCTCTTGGTTCTTTCCTCTGTTTCCTTTTACTTTCCCTTTGTCCCACAATTATATTTGGACTTCATTCGAGTTTAGTAACTCCCTGCTGCAACATTACCCCACTATAAGCCCAAAATAAGCCCACTAGTCATCCTAAACCCTTATTTCCATTTTAGTGCACTTGTTGTTCCCTTGTCCCTGGGTTGCCCCCCTTCCTTTCTCCCACCTCCTCTTCTCCCATATCTCCCGGAACCATTGGTCCCATTCTTTTTATCTCTGAATTGTCTTTCCTGCTTATTTTATCTAGATAGACATGCAGAGACAATAGTAAGCACAAAAGTCAGGCAAAGTGAACAAAATAACAAAGGAATTCAAAATCAACAAAACAATAACAACAGCAACCAAGCAACAACAAAAAGAGAGTCATTGACAAAAATGGAGAAGCTTAAAATAGTTCAAGGACTGTTTTTGACCTTTATGAGTGCATTCCAGCTGAGTCCAACGGGGTGCCACAGTCTCCAAAGTCTATTTAAAGTATTTCCCCAGGGATTTCATCACTTTGTTTCCCTTGCTGCTCTGTTGCATGACCTTAGTGTTTTTCCCCAGTGTAATGGGGCCAGATTGGTAAAGTTCCTGCACTGAGTCTCCAGTGTTTGCCTTCATGGTGCTATGGGTCAGTGAGGGATGTCATGTCTCATGGTGGGACTGGCCGGCCCTATGATCCTCTCTGTGCATTGTCTGCTCTGAGCAGGAAACACACCCACTTCTGAATCCAATTTAGTGTAATTTTCACTAATTGTTTTAAAGTGCCACATATACTAAAACAGTCATTTAATTGTTTTTCCTTCAAATACTTTTAAACTTAAATATTTTCTTCATACCATGTTGCTATCATAATTTTACATGCTAATTGTGAGGCTGCCCAACAAAAATCAAAGACCAGCTCCTTGTCAAATAAAGAAAAGTAACAAGCCATTAAGTGCACTATTTTGCTGAAAGTCCTTAATCATCCACTGGCTTCTTTTTTTCTTTCTTTTTGGGAATTTGAATGCCTACTTTCCTCCTTCAGAGGCTTTGGTTAAAATTCTGGAACTAAGTGGAAGCTTCTTGCAATATAGCAAGCACAATGTAAAACAGGTGGTATTAATTTGTCACTAAGCTTTAAATATTCCCTTTACTATCTCATACAAAGCAAGTATCATCTGCCGTGTATTTTCATTCCTCTGGCTCTTTTCAGATTATTGATCTTAGTATTATTTCTATAAGCACATGAAAAAATTTTATTATGTATATGAATTAAATCTATGATGCATAGAGGCCACTTACTAAGCCATGTCCTCAGTACACTTCAAAGTCAATCTTAAAGATAAAGCCTTCATTAAGAACTGCTTCCATTATCATTTCTAAAGTTACTTGATAGCTTTAAGCAAGTTTACAAAATGCACTAAATATAAATGAAGAGCAAATAAAAATAAATATTACACATCAGGAGTGCTCATAAAACTGCTGTGTAATTGTGCTGTCCTCTAACCAAGCCCCAAAAGTTAGCACCTAAAATCCTATTTTTAATGTTCTACACTTTCTGTTAAAATCTTATGACTCCTCCCAAGATAAGACCATATGCTAAAGCAGAATTAGACAATTTCTCCTTTCTCCCATTAAAACAACATTTAAAAACCCAGAAAACAAATTTTGGCTATAGCTTTTAAGTGCCAACATTTTTAATTAGAAAGACAAGCTTTTAATATTAAAAGCAAATTATTTATCCCTTAGAGATTTGTTTTACCATCACATATAACACTAAATGTTTTAATGTATTATTTTAAATAGTAGCTGAGTCTCTGAGTGCCAGAGTATAAATACACACCATGATGTCATAACAAAAAGAAAGTAGTTCACTCCTTCATTTACTTATAGTGTTTTTATTCTCTAATAATATGTATGACAAGTGAAAAGAATGAATATTAATCTAAAAGTAGAAAGTATGTAACAATCTCCATACAAATTACAACATTCAGTTGAGTAAACACTGGACATCTTGCACAGTTGAGGACTCTAACACCAATTTTAGGTACCCCATTTCATATGAATATTTAGTCTCACTAATTATAATAACTATTAATAGCGTAATTATGATTATGTTGACGCTGCAATTGTTACTTACTATAAATTAATATTGAGCTTATCTATCAGTAGGAATATATCATTTATATACTCATTAAAAAGACCATGCAATCTGATGTCAAACAATATATAGTAGGTGTACATTCAATGAACATTTTAAAAGATTTATATTAATATAGAAAAATGTATAATGAGTCAAAATTCTAAGATGTAAGTTGGCAAAATGTAGCAAGATTTAAATGAATCAGGACACAGGACTATTTAATTCTATTCATGAAGGAGTGATGGGGTGAATACTTCTACCTATATTTCATTCAATCAAAATTGGAAGGAAATTTTTGATAAGATAAAGGAAAAATCGTAATGCACAATATATTTGAGCAGGAATTTCATTTAGAAAGGTCATCTGAAGGGCCAATGAGTTTATGAAAATGTGCTCACCGTCATTGCTCAATGCCACTTTCATCAAGCCAATTCTGGTTCATCCCGATATTGGGTTTGCTAGGCTGTAAATCCTTGTGGAGCAAATGGTCTCACCTTTCTCTCATTAGTAGATCATTATGTCGTAAGGTCATTATGTCACACACCCATGGCTATCAAGTTGATTCTGACATGCAGTGATCCGATGAGGTCAGCATATGCTATGAAGCAATTTTCCAAAATGGTTTCCTTAATTACCTTCCACCCGTAGGTGTGAAAGTTCTAGGCCACCCGTTTTGGTGAACACTTCAGATTATACTTAGGGGTATTTTATTTCATATTTTAATTTGCACTTTCCTAATGAGAAATGTATGTTGTTGTTGTTGTTGTTGTTAGGTACTCTAGCCACTTCTGATGATTCTATGTACAAAAGAAGAAAATGTTACTTGGTCCTGCACCATCTTCATAATTGTTGCTATGCTTGAACACATTCTTACAGAAAATGAATATAAAAGTGAAAATTGAAACCTAAAATAAGGTACCACTAAATATCCACCAGAATGACTAAATTTAAAAAGACTGATAATCTCAAGGTTGACAAGAAGGCGGACCAGCTCTACACTCATGCATACTGATCGAGGAGTGAATTAGGACAAGCATTGTGGAAAAGCAGTCAATGGCACATGCATCCCTCACAGAGTGCCATCAGTCAGTATCATCCTGATGGCGGGGTGAATACCTCGGGACCAAACAATTCAGCACCTGCAAACATATTTATGATACGTTGATGCATTTTCAGCAAAAGCTCAAGATAAAAATTTTCATAGTAACCATCTTCAAATTCACTCAAAACTAAATGCAGTTCAAATATTCACCAAAGAAGAATAAAAAACACAGTGTGGACTATTTACACAGTGAAATACTACTACTTTTTTTTAAAAAAGAAGACAAATGAATGATTAATACAATTAACATATTTTAGGAGACATAGTGTTACAAATATTTAGACCATATCCTTTGCATAACAATGTGTGAAACTGCAAAATGGAGTATAAAACACAAAGTTTAATAGCTAGCCAAACACATCTGTCTTGAAAAATATCAGCATATTTGTTTTTGGGAGAGGTGGGTTTTGAGCAGATAGGGGTACAAGAGAAGTTGTCATATGCTGAAAATGCTCCATATCTTGATCAGAGCGTTCTCGTTGTTGACGGCCACCATAGAGCCCACTGTCTTCTGTGCACAGCAGAGTGAAACACCGGCCAATACTGCCCCGTCCTCACAATTGTTCGTAGGCCTGAGGTCATGGCGGCCACTTTGTCCACCCATCTTACCAAGGGCCTTCCTCTTCTTAGCTGCCTCTCCATTCTACCACACACGATGCCCTTCTCCAGTGACTGGTTTCTCCTAATCACGTGGATGATGATGACAGTAACACAACTGTATGGATGTGGAAACTCAAAACACTGACACATAAGTGATGCTGTAACAAGTGTCAGTCGCTGTCACCAAGTGAGCTTCAACTGATGGTAGCCTTATGATAAAGAAATCATTTGTTCGGTCCCATCCTCACCAGCTCTGATAGGGCGGCACCCATTTTTGCAGCATGTTGCCTCAGGGTGGGGTTCCCTTACTGACCCTCTCCTCTACCAAGCACAACGAACGTCCTTGTGATGGTGTGTCCAAAATAAACACGCTACAATCTTGTTATTCTCACTTCTAAGGAGAGCTGTATTTCTTCTGACACTGACAGGCTCATTTATTTGACTGGTTACAATATACTCAATACACTTCATCAACATGACAATCTGCACCACTTATGAGTTCTCAGATACCCCAATTGTAAAAGGTTAACAATCAAAGATTTATACATCTTCACAGGACAGGCAGATGGCTGGCAAATTAAAGATCAGCTTTTAAGTGAGCATACATGAGGTGGGCATTTCTGATTCATTGTGTCTCTATCATTAAAATGATGACAATTTCTCTAAAGTCAACCAGAGACATATAAACAGGTTTTAGAATTTGCTGTTAATTCTAGCCCCAATCTAAGAATATTTCATTTTGATGACATGGCCCTTGATCCCCGCCCCCCACCTCCACAAATACACACATGAGGTAATCACTGAACATATGGGTGCTGTTGTCAAGTGTAATGAAGAAATCCAGTGGTGCTTAGTATTCAAAAAGAATAGCTTCTGGCATCTTGAAAGTTTATCTTAAAACATGCATCCATCTAGGTGAGGCATCAATTAAGATGACATGGAAGAGGCATAGTGGCCTGCATGACCTAATGATTGCAAATAATAAAATCCAAATATGAAGAAGGGAATAGTATCAGAGATAAAATTATGAGCAACCACATTTCCACAAGACTATGTATGACAGTAGAAACCCAAAACCCACTTGCCAGGTCCCCACATGAATTCAGACTCCAGTGAATTCACTCTAATAATAGTGCCTTGCTATGACACAGAGAGTATTGTAAAATCGAAAATGGCAGATGTAGTTCAAGTGAAATGTAATACCCTGTCATCTGAACTCCCTTTTGACTGACTTTACAGCTGTTTCCATTTTTAATATTTTCTTCCTTATCTTGGGCTAAGATTTTTTTTGTATTTTGTCTAGTCATTGTTGGGATTTTTCTTTGCTCCTTTTGTAGATTTTGCGTGATTGGTACTGTATGACATTCTCTGTAAGAAATCCAAGATAAGTAGATCTATAGAGAGAGAAACTGGATAAGGGCATGTCAGAAGAGGATGGGGCGAAAAAGTTAATCACAATGAGTGTGAGAAGAAAATATTCTGAAAATATTTGTGGTGATGATTGAGCAAATATTCTTCATATAATTGAATGATTAATTTGTCTCATGTGTGAAATATATACCAATACTTTATTTTTCATTAAAGTATTTGATGCAGTAAACAATATAATCTGGTTGATAAATAACCACTTTTCATCATCAAATTTATCTCATAAACAAATTTATTTCATAAACTGAAACCCCCAAGGTCAAAAGGCTTCATATAGTGTTCACACTACTTGGATTTCCATTGGTTTGAACCACTTGAAAAAAAGAGAGACATTATGTGTGCATAAGCAAATGTGGTGAAGAAAGCTGATGGTGCCTGGTTACCAAAAGATATAGCATCTGGGGACTTAAAGGCTTGAGTAAACAAGCGGCCATTAACCTCAGAAGCAATAAAGCCCACACAGAAGAAGCACACCAGCCTGTGTGATCATGAGGTGGTGAAGAGATCCGGTGTCAGGCATCAATGAGCTAAAATTATATTATTTTTAATGAGGGGGAGTACAGATTGGGGACCCAAAGCCCATCAATAGGTGAGGTGACATCCTTTTGCAGAGGGGTTACAAGGAGGAGATAAGCCAGTTAAGATACAGGGTAGGAGCTATTAAATATGCAACCATCCTCTAGTTCCCAAATGCTGCCTCCCACCCATTATCATGACCCCAATTCTACCACATAAATCCAGCTAGACCAGGAGATGTACAGTATAGTTGGAAACATGGGAAACTTAGGATAGATGGTCCATCAAGACTAGTAATAGGAGTGGTAATACCAGGAGGGTGGAGGGATGGAAGAATAGAAAGGGAGACCCAATTTCAGGGATCTACACGTAGCCTCCTCTCTGGAACAGGGAAGTGAGTGTTGGGACACATTGTACAGTGTACAGGATGAAAAAATAATTTGTAAATTACTAAGGGTTTAAGGGGAAGGGGGGGGAGGAAGGATAATATAGGGTGCTGGGAGCCTGGAGGGAGGGAGAACGTTTTGAGAGTGATGATGGCAAAGGGTGTGTAAAAGTGGCCTGCATACAACTGATGTTGTTAGGGATTGTGATGGGAGTTGTATGGGCCCCCAATAAAATGATTCATTAAAAAAAAGAGGGTTTTTTGTTTTTGTTTTAAAGAGGAGCTTGTACCAAGGGCCCAAGTGGAAAATGTTTGGAAATGTATGTGGCAACATGTGTGCAAATGTGCTTGATACAAATGATGTACTGGGGCTGAGCCCTAGTGGCATAAGTGGTTGAATGCGGAACTGCAGCCCGTGAGCTTGGCGGTTCAAATCCAGCAGCGACTGGGTAGCGCCCACGATCACCAGAGGTAGTGATGCCCACCAAAAAAAAAAAAAAAATGATGTACTGAATGTTGTAGTAGCTGTAAGAGCCCCCAATATAATTTTTTTTAAATAACTAAAAATAAAATTTAAAAAAAAAGAGAGAAATAGAGATGGTATTTAATTTAATATTTAATTTCAGTTCCACTATGAAAATTCCTTCAGCAATAAGTCTTCCAGGAACTTAGTAGCATATTATAAGGATAAGATTGTTAAAGTAAAATGTAAACGTTGTACACTATTTAGGAATGTTTACCTACAATTATATAATAACTTGTCTTTGTTTTTTTAGTGTTCTTATAACTGAAATATCACAAGTGCATGGTCTTAATGAATAGGTGGTTTTGTTTTGCTCTGAGTTCAGATTCAGGGCGCCATTTTTGAAGAAGATCTCTCCATCCTCCCACTCTTGGGGACAATTTTTGTCTTAGCCCTGGTGTTGTAGCAATTAGGCATTTGGTTATAATCAGAATAGTTGGCAATTCCAAACCACCAGCAGCTCCCCGGTGGCGGGGGTGTGTGGGGGGAGCCCGCCGGGGGTTGGCTTTCTACTTGTGTAACTAGCTACAGTCTCAAACACCTATGTGTCAGAAGTGACCCTATGGTTTGCTCTGGCTTTAGTGTTCCTCAATGTTTGGGTGACCTCCATGAGGTCACTAAATATACCATATTGATCCTTATTTCCTCTATAGTTTCATACCTATTTTAAGTGATTAAGATACATCTTACACTGATCGGACATCATTCACATCCAAAAGAAAATCCTATTCCCAAATGAGATGACATCTGCAGATAGCGGATATAAAATCAGGATTCCAACAAGTATTTGGGGGAACACAGTTGAACTCATAGTGTCAGCCTCACTTAAAGCTAACAGACTCTTTTTACTTTTTTCCCCCTAGCTGTTGCTCATCATAAACCTAAAGGTCTGTCCTATTTATTATAATTCAATTCATTTATATTTTGCATATCAAACATAACTGATATAATTTTAGAAAGAGTATGCCTTATAAACAATATTGTTTTCCCCCCTGAATTAACCTAGGTCTTATAAGATATATATATATATGCTTGAGTTCCTTTTCAAGCAAAACCACTGCTGTAATTAAATAGCTAAAGCAACATTAGGAAATATTGACCAATTATTTATGAAAACAAATGTTTTTTTTAAAAGCCCTAGAACAATTCACAGGCTGTATGTATTTATGTTTTTTTACTTATAAAACTTGGACTTTCATGCAACTATTTATGTATGCATAGAGTGAGACCCATCTGTGACACTTATTTAAAATGCAATAGTTATTGCATTAGAAGAGACAACTTTGGATTTCATCAACAGTGCAAGCTATTATCTCATGCCAAATAGTCTTAACTACTCTGTTGTTATCTCAAACTTAGAAAGGGAATTTCAATTTACCAGATAATTGCACTGAAAAAGTGGATTGCCTTTTATTATTGTGCAAAAGGCAAGATTCTATGAAAATTTCTAAGAAGCATTTCCTTGCAATAACATACTATGAAGGGTGGATTTTAAAAAGGTTTTTCTATTACTAATGCTATAACTAGGTAGATGATTGCTACCTAGTCTGCATGAAATGCAAAACTCTCCTAAGCACTGATTATTGGAAGTATTTTAAATTATAGCACAAAATATTCATTGATTATTTTGCAAATGAGAATTTTAGTCTCTATTGACATGCAAAGGTGGTCTTTAAAATGGGTGGAGCAGCCTGTAGGGCAAGCCAGGTAGAAGGGCAAGAAGAACTGCAGAAAATAAGAGCCAGATCCTTTGCAGTAGTCAGTAGCTTAACTGGGTCGTGGAAAAGTATGTGACAAGTATGCTAAGAGTCCAAAGAGCCTGAAATGTAGGAAAGGCTGCAAGAAACAAGGCTGCCTAGTTAATAGGAGCCACTAGGCTATCTATACACAAAAAGGAGAATAGCTAGCTATGTGACCAAGTGATGAAGAGTGCACTTAAATTTTAGGCACATCCAAATTAAAAAGTATGAACAGTTTCATCATTGTATGACTTTAGTAATTTTTTTTTTGGGGGGGGGGCATCACTGCTCTCTGGCGGTGGGAGTAGGAGGCCCAACCCCACTGCTGGAATTGAACCTCCGTCCCAGTGGCCCGCAGTCCCGTGCACAACCTCTACGCCACCGGGGCTCAGCCCGACTTTAGTAATTTAACCTAGCATCCTAACACTTAGTTTTTGAATCTGAAAAATGATTTAAAAAATCATCTATCTGATGTGAAAATTCACACGGCATTTAGTAATGGAGAACACAAAGACACTAACAAATCACTAGTTGCTTTGCGGCCAAGTCTGACTCATGAGTCAAAGTAGAATTGCATTCCAGGGATTTTTCCATGGTTATGCACTTTCAAAAGCCAAGTCTTTCTTCTGTGGTATTTTTCAGTAAGTTCAAATTTCTAACATTTCAGTTAAAGTATATGTCATTAAGGATTTAATGGTCCAATTTCTTTTTTTTTTCTTGTTGAATTACAGTACATCTTCATTCTCATTTTCTAATGAAGATCTATAACGTTTCAGAGGCTCAACCCAGATAAGAGGAGTCACTCAAAGAACAGTTGTTCAAGAGCTCAGCAGACCATCGAACCACCATTCAAGCAGATTAAACTATAAGGCAGCTGTAGGAGCCCTGAGGACATAGGAGGTTACATGATGTAACCACCAACCAATTTCTCAGGAGAAAGATGGAGTGTTCTGCTTCCCTAAAAATGTATAGCCTTGGAAACTCACAGGAGCAATTCTACTTGGACTTATAGGATCGAATTGACTTGATGGCAGTGATTGTGGTTGTTTGAATAGCATGCATGCATTCAAGAACCAATGTGTAAGGCCAGATATGTAAATCTGAAACAAATTCATATACTTGCCACTCCAAATATTTAAATATCTTACTGTTTTTATATTAGCTCATTTCTTTTATGCCTCACTTGAATGTACATTTCATAATAGCAGGAAACACACCTGACCCAATCACAGGTATATTTCTAATGTCCAGCACAGTGTCTGGCATGAAATATTTATTTTATGATAAATGGTCATTTACATGCATATATTTAAACCTTTGAATTTTTCTACTAATTTCTCACCTCAATTTGTTTTATTTTTAATTTTAAGGGCTTAAAGATAAAAAAAAAATAAGCAACCCATTTTTTCTTGCTTGCTAAAAATGAAGTCCCTTCTAAAAGTACCTTCCTCACGTATATGCTTTATATAAAAATAAACCAACTTTGGGGCAGAGGTAGGACTGTAATACCAAAATCAGAAGTTCAGTTAACTAAAATTCACCATAGAATAACTGCATAACTGTAATCCATCATGACTGATGTACATGAACAATAAAGATTCTTAATGCTGAGGAAAACCTGTAATTTGGAACCTATTCAATATAGTACTCCATCGCATTAGCAATTTTTTAGGAAATGTGAGTCTTCCAGTCTCAGCCATATTCACTTGCTCAGACTAATCTCAGCTGGATAGTGCTATGCCCCTTGTTATTTCACCAGGTCTATTTAGAATTGGCTCCGTTGGATCAAAGGAGACAGAATCTGCCGGAGATTATCCTTCGGCCTCAGAGGTCCTAACAGACAGTGAAATGGAAAAGGAAGGCCTATATTGATGTCTTCAGATAAAAAATAGCAACTTCTGTTGATGAGATCTAGACAGACAATAGAATTGGAACCAGAAGTGACCATTTCAGTCTTAAAGGTAGACATTCTAAAAGTGCGGGTAGAACAACAGCCCTGGGGCTGCCTTGGGGCTGCGGCACACATTTCTCAGCAATCTTGGGAGATCTCCTTGAGCCACACCCGGGCCTCTGAGATTATTTTGACACCATGGTCTAGAATATTCCAGCCATCCCAGATCAAAAGTAAGCCAAAGAAGAAAGCATTGTCTAAACGGTTTCTTGGAGAATGACAAGACTTCCACTCACTTACTTTGGACGTGTAATTAGGAAAAGTCAATCTTCAGAAAAGGACATCTTGTTGGGTAGGCAGTGAAAATGATGGAAATCCTTATGCTCAATACATAGATCATGATCTACTAATCAATCACAAATGCCATGTGGGTAGATTGCATGACATTTAAAAAATAGGGAATAGCCCATAATCAATCCTGTCTCTTAATTAATGTACAGCACAACCAATCAGATGCAATCTTGAGTGTGAAACGCACGCACAAACAACTGTGCTAAGTGTAGCAGGACAAGCTAAAATATTGCCAATTTTTAGACCTTGTTTTCTTTTTCTCTTAAACATAAGAATGGGTATTAAAATGAGTGGGGCAGCTGGACCAAGTAAGAAGACAAAAATGTATCACCTTCATATGGAATGGGAGCTTTTGACACTACAAGCCAACATTCACCTGAAGTTCAGAGCACATGAAAAGTTCTGGAACTTACTCACAGAGGGAAAGTACCGAACCATCAGAAAATGTACTACCTCCTTCACTGCATTACTCAGCTCTACTAATTTATGTGCATCAGCCTTTTCCCACCTAAAGATCATTAAGTCCAAGGACTGTCCCACCTATAATCATGTTCCATCATGATCATTTGGAAGCGTGCTCAAGGCTGGCTGTCAGCAGCTACTGTCGGACTATGCATCCCTGGCTCATTCCAGTCAGTGCAAATCAGCAGAGTAAAATCAGTTAATAACCAAAAAAAGTACATAGATAATTGTGTTGTGTTGTGCAATATGGACTCGTGATTATGCAAGGTACATAAACAAACATTGTACATATAAAGAATTCTCAATGCATTTATGAATAAATATAACTAATAAATGTAAATATCAGTTTTGCATTTTTGTAGTTGGTACATCATTTTGACTTGATCATTTTATAAGTAGATCTCATGCCGAAAAAGTGTGTGAGAGCACTCCTGCCTTAATGAATTCACACAATAGCCTTAATGATGGACTTTAACATACCAGTAATCATGATGTGGGTAGAGTGCTGGACAAAGCTTTGTTCTGTCACACGTACAGTATCTATGAGTCAGAGTTAGCAAGAAGGCAAATTACAACAATAATAAATTACTTTCTATCACTTATCTTCATCCTTAAATAGGAGAAGCTAGAGTGTAAAATAAATTAACCTTGAGCTTTGGTAAGGGTTGTTTAATCCCTTTTTTAAAAAACTTGAGGAAAAAAGGATAATTGGGTTGTCTCGCTGTGCTTTTTTCATCTGTATTCCAAATTCCTAACCTTGTAAACATAATTGCATAAATAAAACTACTCAAATTTGCCAATACAATGGAATGGGGTTGTATTGAATAGAGCCTGATTGACAGATTTCCTCAGCAATAGGGAAATTTACTGTTCCTGTACATCAGTCATCATGGATTCCACTTAGATAGTTGTTTTGTGGTGTATATTTACCTCTGCCCCAAAGTAGATTTACTTCTATAGAAAAGTAGATGTGTGTGGAAGGTACTTTTAGAAGGGACTTCCAGCAGAGATATAAACATCCATTTTAGCAGGAAAGAAAAAATCGATGGCCTATTTCTGTTATCTTATAGCCCTCAAACTTTAAAAAGAGAGAGAGAGAGATGAGTAATCAACCCATAAAGTCCTAAGGTGTAAATGTATGCATGTAAATGGCTCTTTATCATAAAATAAACATGTCATGCCAGGCATTGTGCTGGACAATAGAAATACCCATTGTTATAATGAAACTTACATTCAAGTGAGGCATAAGAGAAAATAAGCAAATATAAAAACAGTAAGGTACTTAACGTAAATGTGCATAGTAGCAGGTATGTGAAATGAATAAGAGAGTGGGATAGATAGGCTTAGAGAATTGTGGCAGAGAGCCAACGTTATGGGGTGATCACTAAGACTTCTATAATAAGTTGGGATTTCTTTCAATCATAGTAGACAACTGAGCCACGCTGTTGGTGGTTGCCTTTGAATCAGAGCTGACTCCTGGTGGCCTTGTGTTTAGAAGAATGAAGCATTGCCCAGAGGGAGGAGTTCTTCAGCCTCGCTTGTACATTTAAGTCCATTGTTGTGGGGAATGCTATCTATCTAATGGAAGGTTTCCCTCATTGTTTTGCTGACCTGCTGCTTTACCAAACATCTTGTTTCTGTCTAGCACTTTCCTGATGCCATAGTCCTAGTATGGGAGTCAAAAACTAACTCTCTTAGTTTGCAAGGAGCAATTTAATCATAACTGTGGCATATATATGTATATATTTTTATATTATACTATATATAATCTATTCCATAGTCAGAATATTAATATTTTAGTCATTAAACACAATACACAAATGAAATATATATTTATATGTGTGTATATAGTATATTTGTATTTTATATATGCAACCTTAGTTGAAAGATATATGTATATACTTTTAGTTGAAGATATATGTATATGTAGATACATATGTATATCTTCAACTAAAATAGAGACCTGGGTTTGTCCAAATGCTTTCTTCAGTCAATCTATGAAGATGAAAATCCCTAGTTATGAATAAGTTCATACAGAAAGAGGACATTTTATGACATTCCAATC
This sequence comes from Nesogale talazaci, assembly GCA_004026705.1. Taxonomy (NCBI): domain Eukaryota; kingdom Metazoa; phylum Chordata; class Mammalia; order Afrosoricida; family Tenrecidae; genus Nesogale; species Nesogale talazaci. The sequence goes on along the minus strand of PVJH01002229.1, from coordinate 16,949 downwards.
TCACTCTAAATAGTTTATAGAAACAGAAAATTCTTTTGAGTTCAGCAAGACTTAGCACATAGCACTTAACCTTAGCCAGAGAGCTACTTATGCATTCAAGTCTGCAAGCAAAATAAATTTCAGCCTTCAATTATCAGCACCGGTCAGACTGAATAGCAATTGGAGAAAATGTAGTGACCCAGGGTGAGAGTGACCTGAGTACTCAAACCTGTAAGTTCTCTTGATCCATTTTAATTACCGAGCACCTCAGCCAATGTGATAGCTAAAGGTATATGATATGTTCATTTCCCATGCTTCCAGTTACTTAAATCTGCTTTTGTTTGGAAAGTATCTTTTTTAAGCAAGCTGAAGAGGTTTATTACAGTTGTTTTAGGTACCTGGAAGCCATAGCAACTATGTGCACAGCACACTTAAGCACGGTCTAGTCCTTCACTATCCTCACAATGCTCATGTTTGAGCCTGTTGGTGCAGCCACTGTGCTGATTGTCTCACTGATAGTCTTCCTCCTGTTTACTGACTCTCCCCTTTACCAAGCATGAAGTTACTTCCCAGGAGTGGTTTATCTTGATAACCTGTACAGAGTATGGGAGCTTAAGTTGCATCATCCTCCCATCTAGACATCACTGCTCTGCCAAGGCAGAAGGTTTATGATACACTATATATTTTTCTCCAACACCATAATTTAAAGGAATTCATTCTTTGTCAGTCTTCATTTTTCATTGTCCAGACTGAAGAAGGCACTTGAGGCTTAGATCCGGCATACTTTCTTCCTTAAAGTAACATCTTTGCCTTTTTTTTTTTAACGCCTTACAAAGGTCTTTCTTTTTTTTTTTTTAACTATCTCTTTATCAGGCAATTCTTCTATGTGAAGTCCCAATGGAAAATGCCTTTGAAGTGAAGGTAGCTGAGGCCCACTGCTATGTCATAGACCAGTTTCACCCTCTCAGTCCAGGGCAAATGCAGGTTACTGTCTAGTAACTGTTCCAGGTTCCCAGAGTTGATACAGAAGACACAGGCCAGTGGGTACAGAGTCCCGGCGCCAACAGGAGTCTCCCCTTGGCTCATCGCTTCCAGGGCTAAGGGACCATCAACAGCAGTCAGTGGTGGCAGAAGCAACTCATTGCTGGCAGGGGTCCCCTCAATGCCTCTCCAGCTTCAGAGGTCTAGTTCCATCAGGGCAAGGCCGTGTGGCTTCTCCTCCAGCTCCTCAGACCCTGCCATCTTGTCTTGTCCGTGATTCATCGTCTCTGACTAAATAGGTCTCTAAAAAGAGATTTTCCAACACACTATGTGGGCTGATTTTTTTTTAATTGATGCTTTCATGGGCATTAATTGTGGGTCCAAATAAAATTAAATCCCTGACAACTTCTTTCTTCCATTTTTTATCACTTTGGTTCAGTTGTGAGAATTATTGTTTTCTTTAATGCTGAAGGAAAGGCTGCCAACCAAAGTATATTGAAGGCCGTAATCTTTGATCTTTATCAGTAAATTTGTCACTAGGAATACAAAATGAAGAAAAATAAATAAGAAAAATAGCCCACATCATCAATTAAAGGAAATAGTAACTCTCAGTCCTTTTATCTGCATCCTTCTCATGTAACTCTATGGCGAGCGACCTCCCACTCCAGGCTTCCCCCTATGACTTTCTTTGAGGCAAGGAAATGTTCTATTGAATGAGAAACAAATAGAAGTAATGAAAGTATTTGCATGTTTGAGTTTACTTTTCCTTGCCTTTTGTTTTGGCCGCAAGAAGGCAGGCCTGAGTTAGCCCTCTTCTCCCAAGAGAAGGCTGAAGATCAGAACTGAGCCAATTCAGGCATCCAACCCAATACCTGATGTCATGGAGTCAGTTCCAACTTGCAGTGACCCAGTAGGACAGGGGTTTCCAAGACTGCAGTCTTTATGGATGCTGACTGTCACATCTTTTTCTCACAGAACATCTAGGGGATTCAAACTGCCAATGTTTCACTTTGAAACCAAGTACTTAGTTACTGCACTGCCAGGGATCCTGTCCGAGCCCAGGTGTCCCAAATATCACTGTGGCTTGAGAAGGAGTCTAGCCGAGATCAGCGGAGATCAGACTCACCTAGAGCTGACTGTGGACCCATGAGTCAGACAAACAGAGAGAGCCAAACTCAGTCTCTGCAGACTTTCCGAGTAAATAAATAGTTTTTATTAAACCTCACTAAGGTTTTGTGTGTTTTTTATTAGGGAGAATTATGATGTCAATCACATTCTGATATGCATAATTCTCTCAGAAAAATGTAAGTGTGCTCTCAGTTTAATTTACGATTTGATCTTACAAACTTTGGGAAGATCCTAAGGCATAGAGCAGGAAGTATGGTCTCAGTGTCTTGGTTTTATCTGCCACAGGGGATGTTGCAAATACTGGGAGAGAAAAAATTATATGGTTGGCATCCAAGTAGTCCACAAGGAAAAATTCTAAATGAAAAGAACATAGACTTTCCTATCAAGTCAGTAATATAAAATAGAACATAGGCAGGGAATGGATGGACGTAGAGTTGAGGTAAGAGGAAAAGGAAACTTCTTGTTGAACATACCAGAACTCATTGAAACCTCTTGTTGAACTCATATGTACTGTTCGTTGGGAACTCTGGGTTACCTTTAGATATTTATAGTAAAGATGCCAATAAATACTGGAAGACTGACTGCCAACCAGTGCATGCTGTAAAATAGAGTCAGAAGAAATTTCCTTAGTCCAGCACTCAGGTTTTTCATTTTTGAGAACTTTAATTGTTGGTTTAGTTGGGAGCCCTTGAGGAATAATGGTTATGCCTTGGGCTACTATCTACGAAGTGAGCAGTTGGAGATCTAAAGGAGAAAGACAAGACGTCCTGCTCTTGCAAAAAAAAAAAAAAAAAGGTGATGGTCTCTGAAACCCAAGAGGATAAGTCTACTCTGTCCTAAAGAGTTGCTGTGAGTCTTGTTGGGAGAGAATTTGGTTTGAGTTTGGAGTCCCGTATTGGTGAGTGTGACCTTCAGGTCTTATCAGTTAAAGTAAGGATACCAATATGAGGGGAGTCCTGATCCTCATCCTTTCTGGGTGGTGTCACAGACATGAAAATGGAGTAATAAAGGGGGAGTGTACACCTGTAAGAACACCAAGGGTTGGTGGAAGAAACAAGAAATGAGGCGAAAGGGGTGGAACCATGCTGCTTAGAACTCTCAGAAGGGGTGGATGTGACTGACACCTTGGCTTGAAAGTATAGACTGCAGAACTGCAGGACGATACATTTCTGCTGTTTAAAGTCAACTGTTTAGTCATACTTTATTATGGGCACGCAAGACAGCTAAGATATTGATCAAATTGGATTAGGGGCTGAAGAGAAGACAAACCCGTGAGCTTCATTATTATAATTCAAAGCTCACTGCCATCATTTTAATAGTGGGGTCAACAAAAAAGTACTTCTAGAACTCTCAGTAATAATAGTATGACTACTGTGTTTCTTCCAGCAAGAGTTTGTTTTAATCAATCTTAGCAAAGATTATGCAAAGATTGCCCAATGGCTCTGACTTGGCCCATATGGCCCTCTCTCAGGAGGCTGGGACACTGGGATTGACAGCTGTCCCAGAGCCCAGTGAATGAATGGGAAAGATATTACCATAAAATGTAAAGAAGGGCTGAGCCCCGGTGGCGTAGTGGTTGTGCGTGGGACTGCGGCCCACTGGGACGGAGGTTCAATTCCAGCAGTGGGGCTGGGTCTCCTACTCCCACTACCGGAGAGCAGTGATGCCAAAAAAATAAAAAAGGAAAATGTAAAGAAAAAGTGTTTCAAGATAGGCAAAAAGAGAGAGAGAGAGAAAGTCAGTAAATGTTCTAGTTTATATGAGACAATAAAGGAGCAATCCACCTATTTTAAATAGACCTCCAGCTGGGAGAAGGAAAACAACCATTTGCATCAAGAAGCAGATGCCTCCAGGATGGTCTCTCCTGCTAAGTGAAAGCTGCTCCTCTATTAGCCTGAAGGCATTTGTGTTGCTGGAGCTTGTGAGTCTTTGTTCTGTAAATGTCATCGGTTCCCAATATACTTTCCGCTCTCCTCCAGGGCCCTGGAAATCAACCTGCCAAACAAAAACACAAAGCTATGCCAGAGTATTGAGCAAAAAAAAAACCTTATATTCCTCCTGTGGAGTGGCTGGTTGGTTTGAATCCTGTCCTTGCAGTTAGCAGCCCAGATATGTAAGGGGGGTTAGAAGTTCATGGGAAAATAAATGAAATTTTAAAATAATGGAATTTTTCCATAAGCTTTTTTGAAGGCCCCAGTAAAAGACTTAGGAACCCTGTTGACAAACTGAGTTTGAAACCACTAAACACTCCTGGGAAAACAGAAAAACCCACAGGGGCAATTCTATTCACTCACCGTGAATGTGGATGTTTTGTTTTGCTTTATATTGTTTGGTTTGATTATCTAGGGGAGAAGGTAGTTGAAAAGAGATTAAACAAGCAAATCAGAGAAGCCGAAATGGAAAATTAGAGATGTCAAGCCACATGAAGACTGCTGAGGAACAGAAGCTCATAAAAAGAGAGAGAGAGAGAGAGACAGAGAGAGAGACAGAGAGAGAGAGAGAAAATTGTCCAAAGTGAACAGAGAAAAAAAGTTTTTCCATCGAACTCATTGCCATGAAGTTGATTCTGATGCAAAACAACACTGTAGAACAGAGAATAACTATTGGTTTCTACGACTATAGACCTTTCCAGAAAGTCTCTTCTTTCTCCTTTAAGCAGCTGGTCGTTTTGAACTCCTGACTTTGCAGTTTGCACCCAATTTATAATCCATTATTCCACCAGATTCCTTTCTTCGAGAATTTAGACTTCTAAGCTCCTAAACTGTAAAAACAAAAAAAGCAAACAAAATAAATTTTGTTTTTGTTTTTTTGGGTTTTTTTGGGGGGTGAGCATCACTGCTCTCCGGTGGTGGGAGTAGGAGGCCCAGCCCCACTGCTGAAATTGAACCTCCGTCCCAGTGGGCCGCAGTCCTGCGCACAACCACTACGCTACCGGGGCTCAGCTAAATTTTGTTTTTTAACGTGACCTTGTGGTATTTCTATTATTGCAGTAGTAGATACTTGACCAAAGATAGGTGCTCCAAAAGAATGCTCACATTATAAAGCAATATTATTGATCTCAAATGCAAGAAAAAATATTCTGAAGATCATCCAACAATGATTGTGGCATGCATTAACAAGGAGTTGCCAGAGGTTTAGGGAGGATTCAGAAGAGGTCATGAAACAAGAAATATCGCTGCTGTCAGATGAATTTTGGTTCAAAATAGAGAATACTTATATTTTATTAACTATGTTGCCAAGTTATTGACTATGTTGCCAAGATGTTTACTTGTATTTTTTAACTATGCAAGGCATTAGATTGTGTGGATCTTAACAAATTATGGATAAGCTTGATAAGAATAGGAATCCCATCATAGTTCATTGTGCATACGCAGAACTTGTACATGGATCAAAAGGTAATGTTGCATGGTTTAAAATAAGTAAAGTATCCTTTCACCATACTTCTTCAATTTGTGTGCAAAGCAAATAATCAGAGAAGCTGGATTGTAGGAAGAAGGTGGTGGCATAAGGATTAGAAGGCAATCAGAGATTAAAAGGAAGATTAAAACAATTAAAACAACAATCAGAGTCAATGCTGCCCAATAAACTGGCAACGTTGTTAGGGTGTACAACATTGATGGATTTTCAGATGTTATGCCATCCCTACATCCTTGGGATGACTCTTATCTGGTTGTGGTGAGTAAAATATTTTATATACTTTTATATTCAATTGTCCAAAATTTTGTTAAGGATTTCTGCATCTATGTCCATTAGCGATATCAGTCTGTAGTCCTTCATACCTTGGGTTAACTTTGCTCTGTTTGGGTATCAAAGTTACGCTGGCTTCATAGAAAGAGGTTTGTCATCCTTTGCTATATTCTGGAATGCTTGTGAAAGATCGGTGTCATCTCTTCCCTGAATAGTTGGTGCAATTATGTTTTGAAGCCATCTGACCTGAGGTTTTTTGCTGTTGGTAGCTTTTTGATAACCCTCTCTATTTCTCCTTTAACCATGCATCTATTGAGGTTCTTGACCCATATCTGAGACAATCTAGGGAGGGACTGCTTTTCCAAGTGTTTACCCATGTCTTCCATATTTATGAATTCATTAGAATACAGTCCTTCAGAGGACGTTGTGATGATCCTTTTCATCTCATTGGGGTCTATTATAATTATTCCATTTCAACCCTTATCCTGGCTGTTGATGTTCGCTCCTTTCTTGCCTTGGTTCGGTTCACCAGTGCTCTGTCAATTCTGTTGGTCCTGTCATAGAACTAGCTTTTTGCTGTATTTCTCTTTTGCAAAGATCTGGTCTTCCACTGATTTAATTCTGCCCTGATTTTTATTCTTTCTTTTCTTTTACTATTGGAGGGGTAGTTCTGTTGACTCTGGTCTAATTGTTGGAGGTTTTGTGATAATGTACCTATCAGTCATAAACCTCTCTTCTTTTTTCATGTATACATTTATTAATATCAAGCTACCTCTGACAATTGCCTTCACAGTATCCCGTAAGTTTTGATTCTTTGTATTCTCATTCTCGTTAGTTTCTAGAAACTTCCTAAATCCTCTCTAATCTGAGTCTGTACCTATTCATGTCATAGAAAATCATTGTTCATCCTCCAATTGATTGTCCTTGCTGTTCTGGTCATCCTTTTATTAAGTTTCGGCTTCATGGCATGGTGATCCACGGTCTGAATTATGTCTATGTGTTTGAATTTACTCAGGCTTGATTTGTGTCCTAGCATGTGGTCTATTCTTGAAAATGAGCCATGAGGGTTTGAGAAGAATGTGAATGTTTTTGTGTTTGGATGGAAGACTGTAAATGTCTAGCATGTCCAATTACCTAACTCCATTGCTTAGCTCTAGAGCCTCTATGCTGAGCTTCTTTTCCAGGAATCTATAGTTCTCTGACAGTGGAGTTTTAAACTCACCTACTATGATCATTGAATCCTTGATTTTTTTTCATCTTTCTTAATAATTTGTTTGATAAAATTCACCACTTCATTGTTGGGTATGTAAATATTCAATATGCTAACTGGTTGCTAGTTTACTGATCATTATATAGTGTCCTTCCTTGTCTCTTTTTTATGGTTTGAACTTTGAGGTTCGTTTTGTTAGAGACTAGGATTGCCATTCATACTGTTTTTAAGTTTCCATTTGCCTGGTCTTTCCACCAGTCTTTCACTCTTAGTTAATTTTTGTCTGTGCTCTTAAGATGTGTATCTTGCAGGTAGCAGATTTTGAGGTTATGCTTTCTGAGCCAGTCTTATATCAGTGTTCTATAATTGGAGTGGGGGGGGCGCTTCTTTTTCCCTGTTATCTTGGTAATTGTTGTTGACACAATGACTTCTGCATGGAGTTGGGCTAAATGGTGGTCTCCTGCTTGTGCTAGGTGGAGGTTGAACCTCTAGCCATGGTGAATCAGCCAGTATCTTCCATGGGGTCAGGTGTCTTGCAGCATATTCTTTGAGTCTTTTCTTGTCTTGGAAGGCCCTTATCTCCCCATCTACCCTAAAGGATAATTTAGTATGATAGAGTACTCTTGAGGAGGCATTTTTTTTCTTTCAGCTTTTGAAAGACGTTGCTCCACTCTCTCCTCCTCTTCATGGTGTCTGCTGATAGGTCTGAGCACATTCTTACCTGAGCTTCTTTGTATGTGTCTGTCTTCCTTTCTCTTGCTGCTCTCAAAAAATGTTCTCTTTTTCCTTGAAGTTGGATATTTTTAGCATTATATGTGTCAGTGAGTTCTTCATGGGGTTTAGTCTAGTTGGTGTCCTTTCTGCTTCCTGTATGAGTGCCTGGTTCTCACTCATAAAGCTGGGAACTTTTTCTTCCAGAGATTCCTTTGCTGTCTTGGTTGTTGATTTTTGTGATATGTCCTGCTTTGGTAGATCAACAATTGGAATAATAGTTCTCTTTGTAGCATCTGTCATTTTTCTCAGCTTATCTTCTGATTCTTTAATTTTCCTATCTGTCTTTGTCACTTGCTCAGGTCTGTTTGCGTGTCTTCAAGATCACTGGTATGGTTCTGTGCCTTCTCAAGCCTAATCATAAATTCTCTAAACCAGTGTGTGGCTTCTGCTACCTCATCTATTTCCATTGGTTCATGAACTTTTTTTTGGTGGGGGGGGGGGCAGGGAATGCATCACAGCCTCTAATGGTCCTGGACACTACCCAGTGCTGCTCCTAAGAGCCGACGCTAGATTTGAACTGCCAAGCCCGCTGGCCGCAGTCCCACACTCAACCACTTATGCCACCGGGGCTCAGCCCCCAAATGGACTTTATCCCCTCTATTGAGGACTTCAGCTCCTCGATCATTGCATCCTTATTCTGCATTGTTTCCCTCAACTCCTACATTACTCCAAGCAGACTTCTGAAGGTTGCTTTCTGTGACAGGACCATGTCTGATTCTTCTATGAGAATCATTAACTCTGCTACTGTGTTTTGTCTCTCTGATTTTTTGTTGGGAGTGATGTGGTCTGTTGATTTTCCTCTATCCTTTTGTAGGCCCCATATTTCTGGGAGACGAGGGGCCCCTTAAGCATTTCTCTGTATTACTATTAAGAATGCTGTCTGGGACTGCCTGTGACCTACAATAGGGGTGTGTCAGACAACTGTCTAGGCAGAGTTCCTTGATGGTTAATGGTCCACAGTCGTGAGGAGCTTCAGTGGCTGAAGTGGGCGCTGTAGCCAAATGTATGCCCCCGGGCTGCTTTGACTTGGTCTGTCAGGCCACGATTAACAGTCTTTTATCTTTTTTAATTAAAAAATTTGTTTTTATTTTCCTTACAATTTTTCAAAATGCCTAATAGAAGGCAAAGGTGGAGGAGACTTCCCTGTCACAGGAGGTGTTATTGGTCTAGGGCTCCGAAGGCAAGCTATGTGTGGGGCCCTGTGGGAATGGAATGAAGCATTCAAGCCCAGAGTGGATCACTTCCATGAGGGAAGAGGGGAAGAGGAGAGGGAAACTTCTCTTCTAGTGGAGCACCACAAGTGGACAGCTGCAGTAGGGTGTTCTACCACAGCTGCGCATGTCTCAGTAGGGCAGCCAAACGACTCCTGACATGGAGACCTGGCCTGCAGGTGGGATGGGTCAATTCCTGACCATGGCAATGATGACAAAGCAGTGGGACAACTCATCATGATGAGCTCAGATGTCCTAAGGATCAGATCTCAGGTCTCAGGGACAACTCTTAGTACAGATGCAGGGGGAGGGAGGGCTAGAAGGGGGGGCTTGGTTGTCCCAGGTGTTCTCTCACTCACCTGAATCTTTCCACTAGACCATCTAGACAATGCCCTCACCTCAGGATCTGCCCCTTACCTGGGTGCCATCTTTACACGATCCCTGGGTTTAAGTATTAATATAGATTTTACCTTGGTCTGTATGTGTTGGTGTGTGGGAGGACAGGTGCATAAACACAAGGTTGGCTTCAAAAGACTTGTTAGGAAATTAACTAAAAAGGATTAATGGTTCAAATCTATGTCAACTAGAAATTCCTGGTTAAAGGCAGGGGTGGAGTTCCACCTCTCAATTAGGTCACATTCCATTGACACATCCTTGAGGTATGTTTTTTTGTAAAAGAAAGAATTGGAGTAAACCTGAGTTCTTTCTGGCATTTTACAACTGCTGGAGCTGGAGCTGTATCTAGTTCTTCAATCTCTTATTGCATTGCCTAAGATCCTAGGAGTTGTTCTTATTCAACTAACCTTGGATTCATTTATCCACCTGCCTGTGTCCACTCTGCTTCAATCGTCCTGCTTCTTGTTCATAGCTTCCACAGCTGCACAGTCAGAAGCCTGACTTGAACCAGACCTACCCACCTTCACAATTGTGAAAGGCTTTTCTCAATAAAAGTACATAAAAGCATCACTTGTTCTTCTCTAGAAAACTCAACATTTGGTACCAAGCGTGCCTCTAGAGCAGTGGTTCCCAACCTTGCTAAAGCTGTGACCCTTTAATAGGGTTCCTCATGACGTGGTGGCCCTGGATGTGAGCGTATCTACATGTGGGCAGACCCCACCTGGAGGTGGATAAAGAAGTGGTGTCTCAGTTCCTAAGATCATTGAAAATATGGTCTTAGGTAACCCCTGTGAACAGGTTATTCTACCCCCAAAGGGGTCAATATCTACAGGTTGAGAAGCACTGTTTTAGAGAAACAAAATCATAAAGATGAGTTTTCAAAATTGATTATCAGGTCTACTTGGGTCTAAAAGCATGGGTCTAAAACCATTTCTCTGTGTACATTCAACTAAGTCTGTCATTATTAGTAAATAAATTTAGTCCATGCCTTATGGTGACAAAGCTAGTGTTCAAATTAACATCACCAACGGATAAAGTATTGATCAGATGTAAGGCTCTGATCCTTTGTTTTATATCTTTCTACAGTTTTGTCAGGAAGAGAACTATAGGGCATCTGGTTTATTGGTTGTTCTTTCAATGCTTATACTGGTAAAGGAAGAATATTAATCTGGAGCTTCAGAAGCTCAGATCAAATGTCAAATAAATAACGTCAAATCTTCTTCTTGTGCTATGAAAGAAAACCTTATCTCTTTGAATACTTTGAACTCATATTTCTGAAAACCAATCCAGAGTCTCATTATATGAGGAGATGAATTACTCTAGCTTATTTCTTAATTTACAAAGGTGTCTGCTATTAAAGCGAGAAGACTGGTTGTAAAGAAATGGGACCCTGGAACTTGGGATGGGAGGATTTAGGGTACCTAAGAAATGGACACATTAAATCCAGAGATTCTATTGAAGCACTAGTACCAACTCTCTCATCTGAAGACATTAATCCACTCTCAGTAAAATCTCTCTCTCTCTCTCTCTCTCTTTCTCTTTCACACACACACACACACACACACACACACACACACACCTGAGGAGATCAGCCTAACTATGTATGCTGATCCACCTCTTGCCTGTCAGTGTGATGTACTGCAGTGACTTATAACACCGGAAGCTGTGTCACTGATTTTTCAATGCCAGCCGGCTCACCCAAATGAATAGGCTTCATTTTAGCTCCCAGACTAAGAACAGGCAAAAAGAAAGACTTAGCTTCTTACGTGGGAGGAAGAAGCCGCTAAAAACCTTGACACAAAGCTTCAAAGCATTTTAAAATCCTGAAAGCCTCAGCAAAGGAAATAGAACACTGTCAGAGATACTGCTGACAGATGGGTCCCTCAAATGTGTGAGCACTCGGAAAGAGATTAAAGAAGAGGGGAGTCGCCCACCGGTGAAGTGGGTCCAGCAAAGCTGATGGGGATGGGGTCCCTCTGAGTTGCAGCAGTGTTAGCTAGCACCAAACAGCAATACATGTGCTGATATGACCCGAGACTTAATCTGAACATTGCCTGTGGTAGATGTCTTGCAAGATATTGCTTCTGATTACTACCCTCTCCTCCCAGTACTTATTCCTTTTAGACCTGTCCTCAAGGAGACTTAACAGCGTCCCAAAAGGTAAAGTTCATGGTCAAGAAAGATGTGTGCTCTACTCTTAAAGAACAGTAGAATTTTCTAATCTATACAGAAGGAAACCTGGGAAATATGCATGGAACTGGTTACTAAATGTATGAGACAATCATGCAAGGGACATAAGCTTGGATCAGTCTGAGTTTACCGACATGGGCCCACCAAATAGAGACTCTTGATTCAATATTTCAATTAAAGAGATTAGGAATGGATCTTCTACAGTTTATTTTGTTCGTTTGCTTTAGCCTGGATTTCCAGATGGACTACGTAAAGTTAAGTTGAAGTATTAGACTTACTTTGCTGTATCATAGAAATAGGCACTAAAAGGCTTGGGAAAATCAGCTAGTTAGAGTGGATTTATCAGAAGAAACCCATAGGACTACAAAGGGAGGGGGAACACTGAGGATACATCTTTTTTTTTCTTTTAATAAATCATTTTATTCAGAGCTATCACAGCTCTTATAATAATCCATGCATCACATGTATCAAGCATATTTGTACAGATATTGCCAGCATCATTTTCAGAACATTTTCTTTCTACTTGAGCCCTTGGTATCATTTCCTCATTTTTTCCCTGCTTATTCCACCTTCCCACCTTTATGAACCCTTGATAAATTATTATTATTTTCATATCTCACATCATCCACAGTCTACCTCCACCCATGCTTCTGTTGTTTGTCCTCTTGGTATGTCAATCATTGAGATCTGTTCTCCTTTTCTCACCCTACCTTTCCATTACCCTCATGGTCGTGCTATTCCCATTATTGTTCCTAAGGGGGTTGTCTGTCCTGGATTCTGAGTATTGAGAGCTCCTATCTTTACCAGTGTAAATACTCTGATCTAACTAGATCTTTGAGGTAGAACTGGAGTCATGAAAGTAGGGGTGGAGGAAAAGAGAATTAAGGGGAACGTGTGTGTTTCTTTGGTGCTATCCTGTATACCGACTGACTCGAAGGACACAACTTTTATCCATATAAAAAGGAGCAAATGTGTGAAAGATACCCTAGCATCTCAGAAGACTCCAGTGATTGGAGTCTTTTCTGTCAGCAAGACTTAACAGTGGAAACTTCCCTAAGTAAATGAAGACATTTCCTGTAATGGGGTTAATTGGTCCCTGTGGGGTAGGGACAAGTTCCTGCACTCAGCCCACAGAGACAATGTAGGCTTAGTTACTGTAATGGACAGCAGACTCAACGTAGTAATCAGAAAAAAAAAATAAATTCTCTGCCGCTGAGTTGACGCCAATTCACAGTGACCCCATAGGATTGGGCAGAACTGCCCGTAGGTTTCCCAGGTTGGAACTCTCTGTGGAGTAGGAAGTCCTGTCTCTCTCCTGCAGAGCTCCTGGTGATTTCAAACTGCTGATCTTGAGGGTCATAAACCAGGAGGTAACCACGGTGCCACTAATGCTTTAGTAACCAGAATACCCTGCCTTGTGTGAACCCATGGAGCAAGCAACGTGGGCAGGGTGTCCCTAGGAGTGAAATAGATGAAAAAGCCTGCTAGATAGTTACTTGACCGATAAAAGCAGAACATTTCTATATCAGGTGAATGATAATCTCACTCACATCACCAGATAGAGAGCCATGACCACTCAATAAATTCCCAGAATTGAGCTAGTTTGCAGACCCCCAACCCCTTGAATGAGGGGAAAGCTGGGTCCCTTTGAGGAAGGACCCTACTACACTGCTCAATATTGATAGTGACAATCTTTCTCCTAATCTTCCTTCAAGATATCTATTGCCTTTCACAAGAGTGACTGTTCACTGGGAGAAAGGAAATAGACTCTTAGGAGATCACTAGATACTGTTCCTGCATTAAAATTAATCCCAGGAGACACAAAACATTTTGAAGATCCAAAAGGCAGACTAGGAGAATGTGGAAGTCATGTTATTAATATAATTTTAGTGGAGGTTCCTCTCACAGTAGGTTCAGTGGATCCTTAAATCCATCCTACAGTAATTTCCTCAGTTCCAGAATGCATTGCTGAAATACACATATTCAACAACTGGCAGAACCTCCCCATTGGATACATGAAATGTGGACTATGGTTAAGAAAATATTGTGGAATGTGAAAAGCAAAAAAATGTGGAGTATGGTAAGAAAAGCCAGGTGGAAGCAATAGAACTGCCTCTGCCTAGGAAAATAGTCAACCAAAAGCCATGCCTCAAATTGGAGAGATTGCAAAGTTTAAAGTCATCATCAAGGACATGAAGGTACAGAGCTTGTGGTTCCCACCACATCTGCATTTAATCTCCCTATTTGGCCTATGCAATAATCAGATAAATTTTCGTGATTGACAGAATTATCATAAACTTAACCAAGTGGTGAATCTAGTTACAGTTGCTCTTCCAGGTGTGGTTTCATTGCTGCTCAAACTAACCCCTCTCCTGGTACCTGATGGGAAAGCCTGGTGGCATAGTGGTTACACACTGAGTTGCACTCACAAAGTCAGCTATTCAAAATCATCAGATGTTCCATGAGAGAAAAACAGGGCTTTCTACACATGTAAACAGCTACAGACTCAGAATCTCATAGGGATGTTTCTTCCCACCCTTTACAAGGTCGCAATGAGTTGATATCAGTTAAATGACAGTGAGTTTGGAGTTTTGGAAAATGGTATGCAGTTATTGATCTGGTCAACCTAGACAAGGACCAACGGTAACAGTTTGGTTAAACCCTCCTTCAGGGTTTTGTCAAGTTTCCTGGACTAGGCCATCATTTAGCCCGCAAGGACATTGATCAACATTCCCTTCTACAAAATATCACACTGGTGCATTACACTGATGACAAGATGCTAATTGGACCTAGTAAGTAGGGGATATCAACAACTTTAGCCCTTTTGGCAAAGCATCTGTGTATGTCACAGGGTGGGAAATTAACCAAAAAACTCTCAGGTACCTTCTACCTCAGTAAAATTTCTACAGGTCCAGTGATGTGGGATGTGTCCAGATATCCCTACTAAAGTTAAAGTAAATTTCTGTATCTGGCGTCTCCCAGATAAAAAGAAAGCACAATTCCTTGTAGCTCTCTTTGGATTTTGAAGACGACATATCCCTCATTGGGATGTGCCACCCTAGCCTGCACATAAAGTGCCTTGAAAAACTGCCAACTGTGAGGAAAGCTCTCTAGATACGGATCTACAACAGGTTGGGTTGTCATGCAAGCCAGTATCATTCAGGCCAGGTGCTCCAGCTGACCTAATAGTTCTTGAGGTGTCAATGCCAGATAGAGATGCAGTTTGGAGTCTGTAAGGCCCCTATCACAGCTCAGGCTCTTAGGGTTTGGGAGGAAAGTTCTGCTATCCTCTCCAGACCACAGCTTCCTTTTTGAAAAACAACTCTTGGCTTGTTCCCAGGTTCTAGTGGAGAATGAATGCTTCACCCTGGGCCATCAAATCACTATGCAGTCTGAGCTTCCCATCATAAACTGGATGCTGTCTGATTCAAAGAGTATAAAGTTGGATGTGCACAGCAGCACTCCATCATTCAATGGAAACTATGTAAGATTGAGCTAGAGTCGGATGTGAAGGTACAAAAAGAACTGAATGAAGAAGTGGCGTAAATGCCTATGATCTTCACTCCTGTCACAACATTTTCTTTCTTCTAGTCTGCAACTATGGCCTCATGGGGAGTTTCCTAGGATTGGATGAGTGAAGAACAGAAAACCCATGCCTGTTTTTCTGATGATTCTGCACAATATGCAGGTACTATGCAGAAGTGAATGGCAGCAGCTTGATAGCCCTTACTTTGGATCTCCTTCAAAGATGGCACTGAATGGAAACCCTGCACATAGGCAGGAGTTTGAGAATTGCACCTGGTTGTTCAGTTTCCAAGAGAAGATCAATCGCTAAATGTACCATTGTATACTAATTCATAGATGTGGCCAATGGTTTGGCAGGAGCGGAGATTCTCAACTTGTCATGACCCCTTTGGGAGTCAAGTGACCCTTCTATAGGGGTCACCTGATTCACATCAGTAGCAAAATTACAGTTATGAAGTAGCAACAAAAATAATTTATGGTTGGGGGTCAAATCCACAACATGAGGAACTGTATTGAACGTTCGTGGCATAAGGAAGGTTGAGAAACACTGGGCTAGAGGGCCAAGGACTTGAAAGGAGCATGATTAGAAAATCAGTGACGAAGAGGTGTGGGGAAGAGGTAGATGTAGAGCTCTTAGAATGAGCCCCCCAAAGTGAAGCTATTTGTGCTTCGTGTGAATTCTCACTAAAGGGTAACCTCTGCAGTGTGAGGCTTGAACAATCAAGTGACAAGATGACACACTCTGTGGAAACTAGTCATTCTCTTTCCCAAGCCATTCCTGTCATTGCCAAAAGGACAAACGAAAAAGTGGCCATGGTGGCAGGGATGGAAGTTATACATAGACTCAGCAACTTGTACTTCCACACCAAGGCTAACTTGGCTACTACCACTGCTGAGTGCCCCATCTGCCAGAAGCAGAAACCCACATTAAGTCTTTGTGACAACTTATTACAAAGGACTAGTTCCTTCCTGGAAAGGGCTGCATTTCACTCTTGCTGGAATAGACACTTACTCTGCATATGGTTAAGTTTTTCCTACATGCGATGTTTTTTGCTTAAACTACCATTCGTGTATTACATCTACTAACACACTATTCCACACAACATTTCCCTATATCAAGGGACTCATTTCATAGCAAATGAAGGGTGGCAAAGGGCCCTTGCTCTTGGAATCCCCCAGTCTCATAAAACAACCGGTTTCATAGAATGATGGAATGAACTTTTAAAGTCTGACTTGCACTGGACTAGAATTACCTATGTTTAAAATTGTGTAAGCCATTTATTGATATAAAGATCTTTATATATTAAACACACACATCACTGGTTTTGCTTCTCTAGAGAACCCAACCTAACACACACACACACACACACACACACACACACCTTATGCCTTTGAAGCAATGCTGACTCATTGTCACATTAAAGGACAGAGGAGAACTGCCTTTGTGAGTTTCTAAGACAATAACTCTTTATTGGAGCAAAAAGTCCTGTCTTTCTTTTGTTGGTGGTTTAGAACAATCTGCCTTGCGCCATGCATCCCAATACATGATCACAATACCTCCAATGATCCTTAACACAAAAGATCACATATAATTTTCTTTTAATTGAATTTTTGAAGCCACATATATGTGTATATATATATGTGTGTGTGTATATGTTTAACACACATATTTGAACAAAAAGAATATTAGAAGGAAATATAGCAATATATTACTAGTGGATAAATATGGGTATGGTTGTAGAATTCATGGAACTTTTATTTTGTTTTTATAATATTGAATATATTTTAAATTTTTACAAATACTCAGAAATTATTGCTTTTCTTTCGTGAAGAAAATTAATACATGCTTTCCTAAATTTACAACCTGA